>QJPP01001340.1:0-115257 GCA_003996215.1 Jaltomata sinuosa | reverse complement strand
CACATATCTCTCATCTAAGTAGGAACTTGGAAAAAATAGAGAGAAAGGAAATGGAGAGGAGCCTCATCCATTGACAACTCTGTTATTTTCCATATATATACACAAATCAAACATCTCAATAAAATTATCCTTTCTCTTTCTCTATTCAATTATTCTTCCAAAATGGTAGTTGGTGAAAGTTTGAAGGTCCAATGAGGCAATGACGATTGGTATGAAACATATGTCTATGATAAAGCAACCCTTGGTGTTTTATCCTTTATATTTGAAGTTATTGGTGAAAACAAGTGTAAATATCCTTTACTTACCCTTTTGCCTATTATATCATCTTTTGATTGTCTGAATTTCGTACCATATATTTGTCTAGATCCTTTTGTTTTTGTTGTGTACGGATATAAATGTTAGTTCTTCCGATTCATATTAGTTGATCACTTTCCTTTTAATATTTATATTAAAAAATTATAAATAAGAAGTAGTTTTCCTTTGATATGTTTGAATTTTAGTTCAAGTAAAATTATAGCATCGAAATTTTGTACGTGATAACACAATTTTTTATACGTTTACTCAACTCCAACATTGACGACGGATGGGGCTCCTCTCCATTTTTTTTCCTCCATTTTCCCCAAGTTCCTACTTAGATGAGAGACATGTGTCATATTTAAGAATTGAAGGTTGAGATCTAATTACCTAAATTAAGATCTTAATATAACCATAGTTAAAATAACAAATATTTTCTTTATTTACTCTAAAATTTTTTAACAATCCCACATTTCTAGCTAAAAGATTGCTTATCTTATTTATAAAATAATTCAGAAACTTATCTCTTTTCCCAACTATTTACGTCTGTTTTAAAAAAATAATAAAAAAAAAAATATGAGTTTTTATTTTTTATAGAAATATTAATTTTTATTCTTTATAGATTTTTAGTGTTATATGCTGATTCACTTTGGTCTTACTATTCCCGCTAAGTATTACTTACGACTCGTTTGACCATGAAATTTTTTCACTTTTTTCTGAATTTTTTTATTTTCATAAAATAACTCCATTTAAATTATATTTTATGTGTTCTTAATACATTTAAATTCTAAATATTTATTGCAAAAATTATGGTCAAACACAACTCCAACTTCAACTTTGAAAATTTCAAATAAAGTGATTTTTTTAAATTTTCATGCCAAACACCCACTTGAATTTCTATTTCTTCCATGTTTGATAGGGTAAAAAATTAAGAAGAACTGTTATAAAAAAATTGTTCAAGAGAAGAAGAACGTGATAAAATAGGAAAAGAGAGAAAATTTTAGAATTAATTTATAAATGAGATAATGTTTTAGCTAAAATTTTGGGATTGTTAAATATTTTTAGATTAAATGAAGAAAATATAAATAGTTGGGAAAAGAGATAATTTTTTGAATTATTTTATAAATGAGATAAGTAATCTTTTAGCTAGAAATGTGGAATTGTTAATTTTTTTTTAGAGTAAATAAAGAAAATATTTGTTATTTTAATTATGATTAAAATCTTGATTTAGATAATTAAATCTCAATATTTAATTCTTAATTATAACACATGTCTCTCATCTAAGTAGGAACTTGGGAAAAATAGAGAGAAAGGAAATGGAGAGGAGCCATCCATTGACAACTCTGTTATTTTCCATATATATACACAAATCAAACATCTCAATAAAATTATCCTGTCTCTTTCTCTATTCAATTATTCTTCCAAAATGGTAGTTGGTGAAAGTTTGAAGGTCCAATGAGGCAATGACGATTGGTATGAAACATATGTCTATGATAAAGCAACCCTTGGTGTTTTATCCTTTATATGAAAACAAGTGTAAATATCCTTTACTTACCCTTTTGCCTATTATATCATCTTTTGATTGTCTGAATTTCGTACCATATATTTGTCTAGATCCTTTTGTTTTTGTTGTGTACGGATATAAATGTTAGTTCTTCCGTTTTATATTAGTTGATCACTTTTTTTTTAATATTTATATTAAAAAATTATAAATAAGAGGTAATTTTACTAATTTATCACTTACAAAACTTTTTTGCAACTTTACAAACAAGTGTGAACACTTTTAAAAAGAATTAATTGCAAGAATAATATAGAATTTTTTTTATATAATGCTTTCTTGATTTAGGAAGATGAACAACTAATATGAGACAATTATTTCTAGTAAGGTGACCAACTATTATGGGACGGAAGTAATTAGAGTACAAATGCAATAAACCTAAAAAATAAAACACAACTCATAGTATTGTTAGTTCTTGATGTGTTTCAATTAATATATCTTACTTTCTTTTTTTGTATGTTTTAAAAAGAACATTGCTTTATAAATCCTGTACTCATTTTTTAACACCAATAACATCTCATAATATATGCTTAAGATCACAAGATTAAAAAAACATTTTGATATATTATGCATATCTTTAATATAAGATCACATCATAAGATTAAAAAAAATCTCCTAATTGGAATTAGCTAGAACTTCATTCCAAACATGTCACTAAATCGCTCTTAGCTAATAGAGTTTTTTGATAATTTATCGTTAAACTGTTATTAAATAAGATTAGTGATAGATTTTACTGTTTAGCTTTAGAATTTGTCTATTGCTAATTATATTTTTTTTAATAACATGCACAGTTAAATTAAAACACGTAAAATGAAATGACCGATAATATCATTTTTCAGTGTCTTATACCATCGATTCAGGAGCAATTAGAAAATTGTGTATTTGTATTTTCAATAATGCATAACTAGTGAAATATTATCAGGAATCAATTTCAAACTTTTAATCTGGACTAAGTTACCAAACTGCCATAAATGCATAACATGAGAGCAAGTAGGTTGTGAAAATCTACTTGTAGAATTCCATAACCCACAAATTATAGACACAACATATTGAGTTAACGCCTTTGAATCCGGCTTCAGTTGCCAAAGCTAGAAACTCTTGTTTAGAACGTTCTTTGCCTCCTGGATTTTGAGTCATCATGATCAAATCACATTGTGAAACGGCAACCACTGCAGCATCAGTATTAGGTTTCATTGGTAGATTAGCCTCCACAACGATCACCTTTCCGTTATCTGGTAGAGCCTTGTAGCAATTCTTTAGCAACTTGAGGCAGTGACTATCACTCCAGTCATGAAGAATCCACTTTCATTAAGAAACATTGCCCTTGTTAATCATAGTTTATAGCTACCATTGTTGGAGGATAGGAATGCAAGCAGTTATCATTACAACTTCAAATTCTAATTGGACATACCTTCATAAAAATAGCATCTCCTTGTGGAACACTTTCAAACATATCTCCTCCAACGTATTCCACCCCTGCAATATTTATCATTACAAATTTAATTACTTCATGTTAGGAATTGATTGCCTTGTATCATAATTGGAGCTCTACCACTTTAGAAATAAGTATATCAATTAATTAATCCTGTTATTATTTAATTTAAACCTCGTATTATAATTAATCTATATATAATTTATTTGCAAACCAAACGACCCCTCAACTGTTAATGTAACTCTCTAACAGTAAAACAAGAATGAGAGAATTAAGGTACCAGGATAGGAAGGTGCATGTTGAACAACATGCGGCAAATCAAAATTAGTGCCCTTAATTGTTGGATATTTAGATGTAATCATTTTGAGATTAACTCCAAGACCACCTCCAACATCAACCAAAGTTTTGAGGTTCTCAAAACCTTTGTAATTTTCAAGTATTTTTTTCATGACAACAGTTGTGTGGTTAATCATTGCCTTGTTGAAAACATCATTGAACTTTGGGTCTAATTTTGGATATTCAAATGCATGTACACCATGCACCCTGTCAAATGGAACCCCTCCTTCAAGTACTGCATCTTTCAATTCAAACCTGTAATTTAAATTAGATAGAGAGTCAGATATATAACAACAATAATTACGGCTCAATCTCAAATAAGTTAGACCAATTATATGAATTCTCTATTTAAATCATCTCAAGGTAATATTCTTGGGTTCCTCTTTTGCCTTGAAAAACAAGTTTAATGGCATTTTCTTCAATAATATGAAAAACTTGTTTTGAAAAAAGAAAAATTAATACAAAAACTGTTTCTCCAAATATTCATCTAGCAGCTTGTGTAGAACCATAGAGCTTATGTTGATCTTCGGCAACCTTAAGAAATAATGCTAATACTGTTAAAAGACAAAAACTCACCAGCTGTTAATGAATACTTTATCTTGAAGCAAAGCCAACAATGGACCCATAGATGCACCATCTTCATCACGTACAAAGAATTTCCCCACTCCTGATAGACCATAGACCCTTTTCGTCACTCCATTTTCCTCCTCAACAACGGAGCAATCGAGCAACGAATAACTAGCCAGGACATAGAGCATCCGGTCCAGCATAGTGGCCGCCTCAGGGTTCTTACAGTTAGGCATGTGAGAAACAATTTCTAAAGCAGATAGTTTAGTGGCCTTAGCTTTTGCGAGTATCTCAAAAACTTCCAATTGGATCGTGGAGTTCAACACGGAGGGGAGAGCTGACGATGCCAGTAGCTGCATGGCATACGTGCAATTGCGCTCTTCGTCTTCCGATTGTGTTGGTAATTGGACATCTGCTGAGGATCCCATTGCTAAGATTTTAGAGATCAGCAAGAATTAGCTAAGAGTTGGGTAAAATTGGGTACTTTTTTTTTTTTTTAAGTGTGTTTTGTTAGGCCTCGTGATCATGTAGAGTGGGGTTATAAAGTTTCAACAATTGTCGTTTGGTCAAGAATGGCATCATTGATTTCTTGGTGGTGGGAATATTGGTAATTGATTTAGTATGTTTGGTTCTCATTGTTTTCTTTTTTTCAATTGCATAGTGGCAGTTGTCGTATCGTCAAGAATTGGTTGGTTGAAGTCTGTCTTGTTATCTCTTTTTCTCTTGTGTAGTTAAATTTAACTAACTTACCCTTTATACGTCTCAATTTATGTGACACGATTTAAACTCGGAGTACGAAGAACAAACTATCTGATTTTTTACTATTGCCCTTGTGAGTGTGGGTCATATTTCAATCCAATGTGACTGATCATCTGAAAAGACTAGTTAAATATTATTGTTCAGGGCCTGGACAACTTTACCTGACCAACTATCTATCAGACATAGAATCTTCCATTATTTTTAATAGAATTTACGTATTTAAAAATTACATAAAATGTACTATAAATTACGATAATTAACAATTAATAATATTTAAAAGACATATCAGAATAGTAGCATCAAAGAAAACTCATTTGACTCTCTAAATAGTAAATGTGTAAAGTTAAATGGGACATAAGGTGTATATACTAACAACATAAAGATTCATTTGCTATCAAATCTATTTTAACATATTGTATAGTAGATAACTAATCTTATTTTCTAAGTCACTAATTAATTTTACTTTGTATGTACATTTACCTATAGTTATTTTTCTTTGAAATATAGACCTTGGGCCTTATGAGGTGAAGGTTACCAAAAATCGCATAAGGAAATAACAATTATTTATTTTTTCGACCAATATGGAATGCTTAACCTATCTCCCCCCTCTCCCCTCCTCCCTGACACGTCTATTGCTAGACATTTGGAGCCTCCTTTTCTTGCATGTTTATTACTGAATATCTGAAGCGTGAATAATATAATATGAGAGCTTAATAGTGTGTCCCTCTCCTTTTTCCCTTTTCAATTGCATGGTTGTTCCTGTGTGAGTTGTTGGTGAGTTGAAGCCTGAATAGTTGACTTATTCTATTTTTTTTTATTTGGATTACTTTTTGAATGGAAAATTATTGCCTTTTGGTAAAAGCTAGTGAACTACAAGGTCCACTAGAAAGTGGAGCTAGCCACTTAACATGTGGGAATCAGTTGGTTTGCTGGCTGCTTTACTGAACAAGACAATTGTCAAGCATTTTCTTCATCCTTTCCTCATATAATATGTTTTTGTATGGGGTAAAATCAGTATAAAGATATGTGGTAGTGATCGAACGAATAGTTTAGGTGCGTGGTCATCACAATGCTAGTATCACCTCAAAGACAAGAAAGTTTTCTCCTCCCATCACCATAAGTGACAATAGCACAAAATGACAAGCAGGAGATAAGAATATCAGAGACGCGGACGAGCACCTGCAGGCAAAACCACAGAAGCTCGTTAACGAATCGGACAGATGGCGTCCTCACATTGGTGGAATCCCTGGAGCATAGCTGACCTAATGCTTGTAAGGAATTCCATTTTGATTCCGCTTTCCCTTCTCCTTCTGAATATCAATACAATACTAGTTGCTTGTGTTGGGAAAGGCAAGGCACTAACAAAGAATGCACAACAGGGTAGCAGCGGAAGAATACCCAAGTCTAAACTTTCCCTTTCAATTTGAACCAAGAGAAGACAAACAAACCAAGCACAATGGTAATAAGGCAACAAGTATATCAACCAAAAGAAATACGACAAGTCAAAATAAACCAATCACACGAGACACCAAGATTTACGTGGAAAACCCCTTCGGTGTGAAGAGTAAAAACCACGGGACCAAAACCTCCACTATAATCACCAAGAGTTACAATAATGTTCTCCAAAATGGCCACCAAGGAAGTGCCAAACAACGAGCAACACTACATAAAACACAACACCAAAAACAAGAGAATAAAAGGAGCAAAAGCACCGAAAAAACGCAGCTACTGTTCACGGATGCAAAACTGGAGCTACGGGATACCAAATCCAACTTTGTCAGTTTCTAATCAAAGATTGAGATGAGAGGAACAAGCTGTCCAAAAATCAGATCAATCGGATAAGAAACGAAGCGGGAATCGCAATTTGAAGTTGGCAATTTAGGGCTGAAATTGGGTGCGAAAATCTGCTCTTTCTCTCTATGTGTGGCTGCTGAAAAATATTATGTGGATTATGAAATAAGACCTAAAAAAGGTCTATATATATGCCCCATAGAATTGGGCCTATGGGCAAAAGTGGGTTGGTCCAAATTGAGCTTTATTTATCCACATAGGAAGGGAAAAAGACCCATAACCCCAACAATTCTCCCCCTCACGACTATGTGGAGGAGACCGCCATCCCGGCGATCATGCAACAATCTTCAAATTTCCATCTTGGCAAAGCTTTAGTCATCATATCGGAACCATTATCATCCGTATGAATCTTCTCAAGTTCAAGCAACTTAGAATCCAACACATCTCGAATCCAATGGTATCTCACATCAATGTGTTTAGACCGACCATGGAATGTAGAATTCTTGCCAAGATGTATAGCACTTTGACTGTCGCAATAAAGCACATACCTCTCTTGAGCACAACCAAGTTCCCCCAAGAATCTCTTCATCCAGAGCAACTCTTTACAAGCTTCAACGGCAGCAATAAGCTCAGCTTCTGTAGTAGATAGAGCAACACATTTTTGCAACCTAGATTGCCAAGACACAGCTCCCCCTGCAAAAGTAACCAAGTACCCTGAAGTAGACTTGCGAGTATCAACATCACCAGCCATGTCTGAATCAGTATAACCACAAAGAATAGGCTTCCCTGTACCAAAACACAAACTCAGACTAGAAGTGCCACAAAGATATCTCATGATCCACTTCACAGCATTCCAATGTTCTCTTCCCGGATTAGAAAGAAAACGGCTAACAATACCAACAGCATGAGCAATATCTGGTCTTGTACAAATCATTGCATACATTAAACTACCAACAGCTGAAGCATAAGGAACTTTCTTCATATCTTCCTTCTCATCATCACTGGAAGGACACTCTTTCGTGCTCAACTTGAAGTGCATAGCTAAAGGTGTACTGACAACCTTAACATTATTCATGTTGAACCTTCGAAGTACTTTCTGAATGTACTTCTCCTGTGATAACCACAACTTCTTGGCCTTTCTGTCACGGACAATCTGCATGCCAAGAATCTGCCTTGCTGGTCCTAAGTCTTTCATAGCAAAAGACTTACTCAACTCTTGCTTCAACTTTTGAATCCTGCAAGCATTATAACCAACAAAAAGCATGTCATCAACATAAAGCAACACAATAATAAAGTCACCATCAGAGAATTTTTGCACAAAAACACAATGATCTGAAGAAGTCTTCTTGAAGCCCTGCTGACTCATAAAAGAACCAAACTTCATGTACACTGTCTAGGAGCTTGTTTCAAGCCATACAAGCTCTTCTTCAATTTGCAAACATAATTCTCTTTTCCCTTGACTTCAAAACCTTCCGGCTGCTCCATATAAATTTCTTCATCTAAGTCACCATGGAGAAAAGCAGTTTTAACATCCATTTGTTCAATCTCTAAATCTAGACTTGCGGCTAAGCCTAGAACAACACGAATGGATGACATCTTCACAACTGGAGAGAATATCTCATCAAAATCAACTCCCTTTTTCTGGTTAAAACCCTTCACAACTAATCTAGCTTTGTACCGTGGAACTGGATTGCCATCTTCATGTTTCACCCTGAAAACCCACCTGTTTTTTAAAGCTTTTCTGTCTTTAGGTAACTTAACCAAATCAAAAGTATGATTATCATGTAAGGATTTAATCTCATCTTCCATAGCATCAAACCATCTTTCTTTTTCTTCACTATCCATGGCTTCATCAAGACTCTCAGGTTCTCCCCCATCAGTCAAGAGTACATACTCATTGGGAGAATAACGAGATGAAGGTAGTTTCTCTCTAGTAGATCTTCTGAGAGAACTCTCTGGAGCATCAATAGCAGCTGGTTGCTGGCCAACCACATCCTCTTGCACTGGAGCATCAACAACATCCTGGTCATTCTGAACATGATCATCATCTTCATTATCAACTTGATTTTCATTATTATGAAGATTTTCTTCAGGTGCAGTAGTCAAAGGAACTGGATCAATATCAACTAGGCTCTCACTACTCTGAGAATCAACCTTCTCAGTTTTGTCAAAATCTTCAATTGTTTGGTCTTCAAAAAACACAACATCACGGCTTCTAACAAGTTTCTTCTCAACTGGATCATAGAAACGATAGCCAAATTCATCTTGACCATAACCAATGAAGATACACTGTCTAGTTTTAACATCCAGCTTTGACCTTTCATCCTTAGGAACATGAACAAAAGCTTTACACCCAAAGACTCTAAGATGATCATAAGAAACATTCTTACCAGACCAAACTCTGTCAGGGACATCACCATTCAAAGCAACAGCAGGAGATAAATTGATAACATAAGCAGCAGTATTAAGTGCTTCTGCCCAAAAGGAATCTGGCAGCTTAGCATCTGAAAGCATACATCTAACTCTCTCAACTAGAGTTCTGTTCATCCTCTCTGCTAAACCATTTAACTGAGGAGTCTTTGGAGGAGTTTTCTGATGCCGAATACCCTTCACTCTACAATATTTATCAAAAGGACCAATATACTCACCACCATTATCTGAGCGGATGCATTTCAATTTCTTCCCTGTCTGTCTCTCAACCAAGGCCTGAAAACCCTTGAACACATCAAGTACCTGATCCTTGGACTTCAAAGGAAATACCCAGAGTTTGCGAGAATGATCATCAATAAAAGTCACAAAGTAAAGTGCATCACCATGAGACCTTACCTTAAAAGGACCACACAAATCAGAATGTACCAACTCCAGCAAATCAAGCTTTCTTGAAGGCGGATGACTCTGAAAGGAAACTCTTTTCTGTTTACCGGCTAAGCAATGAACACATTTCTTCAACTTTGCTTGTTTCACTCCAGAAAGTAAATTTTTCTTAGCCAAATTGTCAATCCCCTTCTCACTCATATGACTTAGCCTTCTATGCCATAATTCTGATGAAGTATCATTCTCCATCAAGTTTACTGAGTCTCTAGAGATGGAGCCCTGAAATACGTACAAGTTAGATAACTTGTCACCACGAGCCACAACCATTGAACCTCTAGTAAGCTTCCACTGGCCAGCACCAAGGGTGTTAACATAACCCTCATCATCAAGGTTCCCCACAGAGATCAAATTCAGGCGAACATCTGGAGCATGCTTGACATTGTTGAGAACTAATCTCGAACCATTGTTACTTTCTAAGCAAACTGTTCCAATGCCAAGAACTTCAACTTCATCATTATTACCCATCTTCAACATCCCAAAATTACCTGGAGTATAAGAAGAAAATAATTCTTTCTTGGGCGTGACATGAGAAGTAGCACCAGAATCCACAAACCAGCTAGACTCATCACGAACAAGATTAATGGCATTCTCACCACAAGCAACAAGAAGATCATCATTAGCAACAACAGCAACACGATTCTCATTATCGCCTTCTTTCTTTTGTCGTCTCATATCTCTCTTGTGCTTGTGACAATATTTCATGATATGTCCATTCTTGTGGCAATAGTCACATGTAACATTCTTGTATCTGGACTTTGACTTGCTTCTACTTGTACCTCTATCATTCTGACCTCTGAACTTATTTCTCCCCTATCTTCAGTAACCAAAACATCGGAGTGTGAAGCTGAAGAAGATGAGGCCTGTGATCTTCTTCTCATCTCTTCATTCAAGACACCACTCTTAGCATATTCCATAGTTACAACACCACTGGGAGCAGAATTAGTCAAAGAAACTCGAAGAGTCTCCCAAGAGTCTGGCAGAGTATTGAGAAGCCAAAGTCCCTGAATTTCTTCATCAAACTTTACACCCATTCCGGACAGCTGGTCAAGGACACCCTGAAAATCATTTATATGATCAGAAATAGGACTACCCTCTTTGTACCTGATATTTATCAATTGTTTCAGCAGGAACAACTTGTTGTTGCCAGTCTTCGAAGCATAAAGTGTCTCAAGCTTATCCCACAAACTTCTGGCATGTGTCTCATTCACAATATGATTTCTAACATTATCTTCAACCCATTGTCTGATATAGCCACAAACCTGCAGATGCTCAAATTCCCAATCCTCATCATTCATAGATTCAGGTTTGTTAGAAGCAAACACAGGTAAGTGCATCTTCTTGACAAATAGAAGATCTTTCATCTTGCCTTTCCAAGTATGATAATTACTACCATTCAAACACACCATCTTGCTCATATTTGCCTCCATCATTCAAATTGACTATCAACAACAACCAATGCTCTGATACCACTTTGTTGGGAAAGGCAAGGCAGCACTAACAAAGAATGCACAACAGGGTAGCAGCGGAAGAATACCCAAGTCTAAACTTTCCCTTTCAATTTGAACCAAGAGAAGACAAACAAACCAAGCACAATGGTAATAAGGCAGCAAGTATATCAACCAAAAGAAATACGACAAGACAAAATAAATCAATCACACGAGACACCAAGATTTACGTGGAAAACCCCTTCGGTGTGAAGAGTAAAAACCACGGGACCAAAACCTCCACTATAATCACCAAGAGTTACAATAATGTTCTCCAAAATGGCCACCAAAGAAGTGCCAACAAACGAGCAACACTACATAAATCACAACACCAAAAACAAGAGAATAAAAGGAGCAAAAGCACCGAAAAACGCAGCTACTGTTCACGGATGCAAAACTGGAGCTACAGGATACCAAATCCAACTCTGTCAGTTTCTAATCAAAGATTGAGATGAGAGGAACAAGCTGTCCAAAAATCAGATCAATCGGATAAGAAACGAAGCGGGAATCGCAATTTGAAGTTGGCAATTTAGGACTGAAATTGGGTGCGAAAATCTGCTCTTTCTCTCTATGTGTGGCTGCTGAAAAATATTATGTGGATTATGAAATAAGACCTAAAAAAGGTCTATATATATATGCCCCATAGAATTGGGCCTATGGGCAAAAGTGGGTTGGTCCAAATTGAGCTTTATTTATCCACATAGGAAGGGAAAAAGACCCATAACCCCAACAGTATGCTCTCTTCAATTTGCCGTGTGCAGTCACTGCTACGAGAGGAGATGCAATTGGACTTCACTTTCATTGATACTTCATAAATTTCAGATGCTACAACTAACATATTTGTGCTCGATTCAGCTTACGATGATAATAACACTGAGGTGGCTAATATCGAGAAATCACATTTGGATATACAATATTAAAAAATAATTTTTTTGATGTTATCGAGCTTAAATTTTTACCTCTGTCAGTTAAGTTGACAAGGAGTTTGGCAGCAAGGTGTTTTATGAATGTCCTCAAACGGTGAAATTTTGCATGCATGCTACATGAATTTTATCACATCAAACATACAAAATTTGATAATAGTGTGCAAATTGGTTAGAAATCTTTACCCATGCATCTATCTCTGTTGATCCTTCATTGCGCCTTGTTATTCTTCATGCCTTTGACGAAAATTGAGATATTTGAATTCTTGTCAAAAATAAGTTTTAACTGATTGATTAAAACTCTCATTTTATACTTTTTTGATGTTGATATTAGTTGCACACAGTTCCATTCATCATCATAAAAGAGGAACGAAGACAACAGTTTGAGAAAAGTCCTAAAAGAGTAATCTATATAATTTATATGCTAATAATGGAGCTCAAAATTTTGTTGCGGTGCTAATTTTAAAAATTCTAGGGTAATTAGCATCAGCATGGTAGAAAGGTAGAGAGGAATGAGATAAATAATGAAAGCAACAATGTGATGAATCCATATTGTATTGAAATAGATATGTGAAATTGTAAATACTCTAAACTAGTAATCAAATCTTTCAAGGAAAGAATAAAAAGAAAAAGGGAGGAAAGTTCCAGAATTAATCTAATCAACTAAAAAGATAAAGAGATAATTTCATAGCAAAAAGCCTAATAGAATATTTTTATCTTCTATATATAGGTGTCTTTCCGCAATTCCAAATGTAATTTGATAATTTATTATTTATAATAGAGTAACACTTGGGGTAATAGTAGTGGAGAAGAAAGAGATGTAAAGAAAGGGTTTGAAAATTGAATTTACCCAAATAAACTTCATTTTGAGTGACTATTATTGAAAAAGATCAAGTACATGTTAAGGATACTAAATATAAAATTTAGGGTGATTTGATATAATTTTTGAACTATTTTGAATTAATTTGGTGGTTTGATTCGAAAAGAAGACGAAGTCAAAAAATTTATATAATATTGTATATGAGTGTATAAACACCTCATGAGGTGGTCCTTTAATGGGCCTGCTGAATATATTTAAATGAGATAATTAAGCAATATGGCCGCTCAGTCGTATTATTTACTAAAAAAAAAGCAACCTTTCTCTTCTTCTTCGTCCTCCCTCCTCCTCCTCCTCCTTCTTCTTCTTCTTCTTCTTTGTCGTTTTTGTTGTCGTCGCTGCTTTCCCTTTTTCTTTAAAATTTGACGTACCGCAAACGTTAATCATTTTGAGCGAATTATATATCAAAAGACTCGCAATATCGAGAGGAGTTTCATATCTAAAATTTGGGACTGTTTGGAGGAGTTCATATTTTTTTTTTTGAAAAAAATAATCTTATGCCACGTATCTGTTACTCTTTAAATGAAGAAGCACCTCTTCAATTCTTACTCTCAGTTTGCAATTTGTAATTTCGTTTGAATCATTTTTCATATACAACAACTTCTCTTCTTTGTTTTTCTCTGTCTGATTTTATTGATTTTCACTATCATTTAACTCTCTTTTATTTCCTCCATCTTTCACTAATATAATACAGTGATCAAACATACTATCTAATCTCTTATGATACCAATGAATTTGCTGGGTTACGTGCTTTTACGCATGGTGAAAATGTTGAAGATCATGTCCCTCTGTTAGTAATTCGATTGATTTTTTAACAAGTCTTGTGAAATATCATAACTCGACTCAAAGTGACATGTCCCTCTGTTAGTAACTATTGGTACAAGCTCAACCAAAGAAAATCATCTTAGAAGAAAACCTGTTTTACGAAGCTAAAGACTAGTATTGACCGACAAATGCATTCATAGCTTGGTCCCTCTAGCCAAACAACTCTTAAGTTTTTCATAATGAATATCATACCTATATTATATGTCATATATACACATTTATACATAATTTATACAATATCGATACATGATATATATATTACATAGCTATTTATATATTACCGATACACATTTATACACCATTACACACCATTATATAATATCGATACATATTTATATACCATTTATATAATATTGATATGCATTTTTACACTATTTATACAATATCAACACACGTTTATACATCATTTATATAATTTTGATACATTACATAACTTTTATACAATATTGATATACGTTTATACACTATTTATATAATTTTGATACAAAACATAACTTTTATATACCATAGATACATTACATATACATGCGATTATTATTTTTTATAATTTATTTTTGTGGCTAGTTTATTTTTGGGCAAATTTTTTTGTAAAAAAAATTTGGTTATATTTATTGTAAATTAATTATTTTATTGTACATATCTGAAATTATCTCTATTTGAATTTTGTCCTTTTTAATCAATAAAACCCGGCCCAATGGGTCAATTTCATTTTTTTTTAAAAGTGTATAAACACCTTTTATAATTTTGTATAGTATTTGTATATTAGGGTATAATATCGTATATCAAGATTCTAAACATTGTTGGAAAAGAAAAAAATAAAAATTTGCGTAGTATAGTATACCAATTTTGTTAAAAGAAAGTAATGAATCCATGCGAATGAAAACTTAAAAAAATTAACTACCTGAGTGCAATAGTGTCGAGAACTCTACTTTTTTGCAATTATCCCTCATCTAATATTTTATATATTTTTTAAATGTTCAAATATCATGTTTATGTATATAACCTAAGTGGTATCTAAATTAAATGGAATGCCATGTTACTTTTCCGGTGAATGAAAACCAATTTCCAGACATTTGTTATTTTGTTAAAAAAAACAATTCAAAAGTTAGATGAATTTGTTATTAAAAATATGAAAAAGGGGGTAAATTACCTTTTACCTATTGAAAATGCTACAAGAATATTCTTCATCCATATATTGGCTATATTATACTTTGAGCTCTAAAATGCTTTTCAAGTTAATAGACCACATATTAAAAACAAAAAAGGGCCAAAAATACTCTTGAACTATAGAAAAAGGTTTAAAAATTATTCTAAACCTTTTTAGCTCACTTATACCCTTGAACCTAACAGCTCCCACTATATTTTATTTTTAAGAAAATTATTTATTATGCGTTTTTTTTATTGGGTAAAATAAAAACCTCATCCCCACCAAGTTGATGACATGACAAATAAGATTAACTAAAATTAAATGACAACAAATAAAAATAAATACTACTACTAGTTAAGAACTAGAAAAGGAGATGATCGGAGAAAATTTTATCATTGAACACTGCTATTACCGCCAAGATAATTAATTACCAATGACTTAAAATATGAAACTAAAAGCTACCGTCACTCCTATCAGCCCATAAAATAGCATCGTCCATAAAGCTTCCCATCTATTCTCTTTATCAATTAGGCATTGTTATCACATAAGCTAATGATCAATTCACTTGCAGCCACACCAAAATTGGTAAGAGCATAATTAACGAGAAAATAACAAAAAAATATGAAGTGTTTCAAGTCGTATTTAAGTTCAATTAGTCCAAGAGATTGAAGAATTTGGGATAAAGTTTGACATGGGAAACAAGGTTGATGGGTCTTATCTCCGAGATCATCTTCATTTATTTCGGCAATATATTTTCGACAATCAATCAAAATTTTCAATTTTCATAACATTAGTAAGTATAAATGGGACATTAGTATGTTTAAATTTTTCTATAAAATTTAATTGTCGAAAGAGTTAGTACTTTGTTGGATCTTCACTTCACTTTATCTCTTCTCTTTTTTCTAGTTCTTAACTAGTATTTATTTTTACATGTAATTTTTAGTTAATCTTATTTGTCATGTCATCAGCTTGGTGGGTTGAGATTTTCATTTTACCCAATAAATAAATGACACGTAATAAGTAATTCTTTTAAAAATAAAATATAAAGGGGTTGTTAGTTTCAAGGGTATAAGTGAGCCAAAAAGATGGATAGAGAGTATTTTTAGACCTTTTCCTATAGTTCATGAGTAATTTTGGTCCTTTTTCGTTTTTAATATGTGATTTGTTAACTTGATGAGTATTTTAGGGCCTAAAGGTGTCAGGGATATAATAAAGTCAATAGGTGGATGAAATTTTTGTACCATTTTAAATAGGTGAGGGTAATTTAGGCCCTTTTTCGTTAAAAATAAAGCGACCTAACAAAGTTTCTACACAGTCTAAAATAGGAATGATAAGAGAATAATTGTAACAACCGGTCATAATAAAATAATAGTATTCGTAAACATTAATGCAGAAAAGGGAATAAACCAACTTCTATGAAGATATGGACGTATTGGTTCATGAAATCCCACATGAACAACACATATCTGTATTAGGGAAGATGACATATAAGTAGAAATGTGAAGATTTCAATAGAATATATGTATAAAGGATATTGTTTGTGTACAAAGAATGAACAAAAATGATTAAAATGGAAGAAATTTCTTAAGATGATTTGGTCATGTGAAATATAGACTTAGATTCACTTGTTATGAATGATATCCAAATTCGATCAAAAGAAATCACATATATTGAAAAAAGATGAAGTAAATCTCCCAAAAAACATTGCATGTTTAGCTAAGCAAAATTGGTGAAATTAATGAGTTGTCTTTCTGGAAGTTCTCGAATGGATCCTCCCATTTTAGAAAATAAACATACTCCGTCATAGGATCGATCATCGTTGTAACAAATGGTGAAATTAAAGAGTAAAAGAGTAAATATATGAGAAAGGTCGAGAATTCAACCTCAAAAATTTTACTCTCTCCGTCCATTTTTACTTATCATATTTCGTTTTACAGAAGTCAATTTGACTAACTTCAAAACTAAATTAATTTAATATTTTAAATTTTAAATTTAGATGTTCAAAAACTATATGAAAAATGTTATATAAGTTATAATATTTCTCATATTAATATGATGAAAAAATAATCTTAAAATGTTGATCAACATTCATAATTTGACCTCAACAAGTAAAATAGTGACAAATAAAAATAAACGGAGAAAATATATAGACAAAATTATTTTGACTTTATATATGAGGTTAATTTTTTAATAAAGAGAATTCGGATGTAATACCTAGCTCCGCATGCTCACGACAAATAATTTTTTTGATCTTGGAAGCATTGCCAAAAATTCGCAATTAATTTTGTAATCCATAGTCCTTTCCTGCTTCGTCATTACCTCTTGGAGAACTGCATGTTCAAATATATTTTCTTCATTATGGTATTATTTGATTTGACACGGTATTTTAAAAAAAATAAAAATTTATGATCTAAAATAATTCTTATATATTTGTGTAGTTATAAATTATCTCATTAAAAATAAAAGATGAAATTTAAAATTAAATTATTTTTAATTATAGTAAGATAGACATTTTTTTTAGACGAAAAAGGTGTTACATAAAATGGGTTGTAGGGAATATAAAGGATTCCCCAAAGATGAACATTACAGAATTTGTTTGTCGGACATGTATTAGAATTTAGAAGAAAAGATGAACCAAAGGAAAAGGATATGGGTTAAATTTATGAATAAATCAATTTGGCCACAATAGCCCAAATTCTATAATAAAGCCTATTCATATTATGAACTAGTTTTTTTTTGGATATTTCTACCCCTTGCCTTCTAAATTTAAAACCATCTCATTAATTAATTTATAAGTTACATTTTTCAATATATGGAAAAGTCTCAATACATGGAAAATGGACAAATTCCCACAATATTATACATGATCACTTATTATAACAATAATTAATTTCTTTTTGGTGGAAAAAGTTCTACTCTAATTTATTTTTATGTTTAAAGGAGCATAATATAGTTAAATTAAAAATATTTAAGAGTTGTAAATAAAAAAATTTGCATATCTAAATTTTAAGGAACATTTAGTAACTTAAATTAAAAATATTTAAGAGTTTTGAATCAATTTTTTTGGATATTTAAGTCATTTTTAAATATAAATTTAAAAATATTTCAATAACGACAATTAAAATTCAAAACACTTTAGACATGGTAGACATTGACACATTATAGAAATTCTATATTACAGCGACATAATAACTTGTGAATTATTACTTATACTTGTTATTAATATGACCTCTAATTAAGTAAATTTATTAATTATTATATTTAAATAAATTTAAACTGCATATTTAAATATTTTTTAAATATAATAAAAATATTTCAATTATGATAGTCAAAACTTAAAACACTTTAAAGATGGTAGATATCGACACATTATAAAAATTATATAGTTCATAAGTATCAACCCTAGTTAACTGCAACCCAAGAGAGTCACACATTAATGTTTTAGTTTTGCATATTTATTAATTATTATGTTTTAAAAAAATTAAACTACATATTTGTAATAGTTTTTGGACTATTCAAAATTCTAAGCTCAAGCTTGAAATAGTATGTTAAAGGGTAGAAACTACGAAAAAAGTTAACAAATATTATGTCCGAGTCTCTTATGCCATACTTCTGCAACACTTTCTTTGGCTGAAAAACCCACATGCTCCTCCTCAAATGGATCTAATGAGAAACTTTTGCCTCTCATTCTTACTTTAAATAATTCTTGATCTGAAACATCCTTAATCAAGCAATGTTTATCTTCAAAGTTTAATTTGTAGCTTTTTTCCATCAATTGACCAACACTAAGCAAGTTCTGATCTATTTCAGGTACAAAAAGCACATCAACAATTGTTTTCGTACCTGAATGACTTGGAATAGCAATGGTTCCTTTTCCTCTTACAGGAAGATGTTCGCCATTACCTATTCTAACTTTAGTAAGGGTCGTAGGCTTCAATTCCTTAAAGAGATTCTTGTCATTTGTCATGTGATTAGTGTATCCACTGTCAATCAGTCAACACTCGCTCGATGATTTACTTGAAAAATATGTAGCGACAAAGAGTTGATCTTCCTCCTCTCCATCAACAATCTGAGCCTCTGCTTCTTATTGCTGATCATTGTTCATGCAAATGACAGCTTCATGCCCAAGTTGATAATCATTTACATATCTGATTATAATCATTTACTTATTAAATTATGTCTCAAATTTACTAGTAAGACCTACTAAGAATGAATCAAATCAAATTATATTGTAATCACTTATTAATTTAAATTATATTTTAAACTTACTAATAAAACCCAATAAGATCAAATCAAATCGAATGATTAGCATATTTAATTATCTTAGATCGATACCATTTCATTTTATTAAAAAATTTATCCAATCACTATATAAACACAATATAGTATATCACTCTCAAATGTGATTTATTTTTTTTAGTTTTTAGTATCGCTTCAACAATTTTAACTTGGGGTTAAAAATAATTATCAACTACAAAATTCTATCAAAAATTATTTCATCATGACAAATAACTATAGCTATTAAGCTAACTAATGTCATCACTTCTTAGTACTTGAAGTATAAACATTCTATCAATATTTTATTATTAAAAAAATCATGACTATATTGTTTAATTATTGTCAAGAAAATTTTAATAACTTGAAGCAAAAATTTTTATGTAACTATAAAATTTTGTGTGAAATAATTTATTTATAATTAAAAGATTATTATTGCTAAAATAATATTATTGTGAGGTAAAAAATTATAATTAGTTATAGATTTTATTATAATCAAAAAATTATGGCTATGTCATTTAACGATCACCACAACTTTTTAATAACGATCGTCACAACTTTTTAGAACTTGACGCAAAATATTTATTTTATTATAATTTTTTAATTCAAATAACTTATTGTGTCTAAAAAGTTACTATTGCTATAGTAAATTTTATTAGGTCAAAGACATGCCAAGTGATACTTATGCAAGGACATCCCTTTATTTACAAATGAATCGGAGTGATTTTACTTTACAAGCAATCAAAAATTCATGTGTATTTAATATTTTTTCTCTGCCACTTTTACTCCTCCTGTTTTTTTTTATTACATATTTATAAAGGGCAATAAACATGTACAAACATATTTATTTGTACATGTTTATGGCCCTTTATAAATATGTAATAAATAAAAAAAAGTAATTTTTGTTTAATAAATTTAAAATTAAATTATCAATCATGACCTTTTCCCAAAAATATCTTAATGAACTATGACGGTATATAATAGAATTAGTTTTACAATTTAATTTATTTAAAAAAGAAAAGGACAAGATAGAAGATTTAAAGGAAGAGGAACAAACAAAAACAGTGGAGAGAATGAGAAGGTGAAATGGGACTGCGTGGTGGATCCCACATATAAAGTCATTAAATGATTTACTCACACAATTAATGACATAAAATTTTGAATTTAGAGTTTAGAAAATTGTAAAAGATTAGCTTTATTTTTGAGAGAAAAGGTCAGTATGGTACTTTTACATTTGTGGCCATAAAATTGTGGCCATTTAGCATTACTCTAAATTTATATACACCATAGTATATTAAATGGACGGGTTTGGATTTATAATTGCCGGATTAGGCAGGTTTGATCAAATTTGGGGAAAAATTTACTTCCACTAATTATTACACTGATTACTTCCTTATTTTGTTTTGCCTAATAAATAAACATTCAAAGCATCATAAAGCCCATAAGCTGTTTCCAATAAAACTCCTACAGATCCCTGTGCAATTTGCTATCAGCAGAGCCGCAGATTTAAACTCTAATTTTTTTTCATACAGATTTAGGTATCAACATTTCCTCTTTTCTATTGTTGAATTGTTTGTATAATTGTGTAACGATCCAGACATAAAATTTCAAAGATCAGTCCAACATTTCTTTTTCATATTGACAATGTTAAATTGAACAAATATATAATAGAAACAGAGGGATTATAATTATATCATACCAAGAACACATCTTGCAACTGGAGGAGTAACAGGAAAAGGAGCAATTGATTGGAAGCCATTGGCATGGGTGGAATAGGAAAAAATCTCGATTCTTATCTTTTCTTCCTTGGAAAAGATTAAATATGATAAATTTTTCCACCCCACCCACTCCAAAAGCTCCCCAAATCCCTCCTCCCTTTCCACTTCCTACGAAATTTTCCTTCTTCAAGGGGTCAACAAATAAAAATAAAAATTATTGAAGTAAAATAAAATATGAGGGGTTATAAAAGGAGCCATCAGAAACCAAAGTTTATCCCCAGAAGCTTTAGGCTGTGGTACGGTCCGCATCATGGTTTGATCTTTCTACAAGAAAGATCGCATCACGTGGCTCCCCCATAAATTAATGATATTAATAATAAAATAAAAAAGTATGTATGTATAAGAGCTCAGACGCAAAATGGGTATGAGAAATTTATCATCACTCAAAATTAAATTTGTAAGAGTGGTGCATGACAATCTCCAGATCTCATCATAGCTCATGAAAATTTTGTAGAGAAAACGACAAAAAAAAAAAAAAAACTATCTTATCTATAGCAAGAAATTGTAGAAAAGGGAGAAGTGATTGGAAGCCATGGGCATGGGCGGTGTAGGCAAGATTTCATAACTAGAGTATGATATATCTTACCAAACCACACACGCCAAAAGCTTCCCAAAAACCCTCATCCCTTTCCCACTTCCTGTAAAGTTTATAGAGGAAACGACTCTATGCATGTAGATCTGTATATCGCCAATGCCGTTTATATAGGACTATAGAGACTCTGGAGAAGTTGCGCCTGGATTGAAACCCTAATTTCGTGAGTTTTACAATCGTATCCTCCTATATTCACCATAAATTACAAAATGACATCTTTCATCCCATTTTACAAAATAAGACTTTGGACCTGTTTGGCCATAAAAAGTGTAAGGTATTTTTTTGAAAAAATATTTGGCTATATAATTTATTAATTTTTGGTAAAAAAATTCAAGTTCTCAAAAACTAGAAAAAATAATAATTTTGGACCAATTCTATCTTTTGGGAACTTTTAAAAATTTAAATATTTATCCCAAATTTTATATTTTATAAAATACTCCATCATTTATTAATCTCAACTAATATCTATCTGTCAAGTGCCAACTAATCCTATTAATAAATCTTATTATTTGACTTTCAAATATGTAATGATATTGTTGCATAACACTTGTTAAAAGTATTGTAAATAGAAAACTTGAATGCTCCTTTGTGAGTTGAAAAACTTCATAACTCCTACACTGATATGTGAAATTGTATATAAGCAAGTTAGAGCTTATAAACTATGAAGTTAATTTTTATCATGGAACATGCTCATTATAAAATGATAATACAAAGTTAAGAATATTTTTAATAGTTTTTAGAATTTAAGGGTATACATCATATTTCTTTAAAAAGTCAAATATTTTTTCAAAAACTATGGCCAAACACATGGGGGAACTTCACCCAAAAATGACTTACCAAAAATATTTAGAAATTCATGGTCAAACACTAACTTTGAATCGTTTAGTTTGCAAATAAATTTTACTTGAAATATAATATAGCGATATACAACCTTATTTGTTTGTACTTAATAAAGATTTTAATGTTAATTATTAAACTGTGAGTCATTAAATCAATTTTTTATATATAGATTTTAGTTATTCTACTATCGCTTAGTCATCATTACCAACCCAATCATCAATCGGCATACTCACCCACTATGCTTAGTCCTCATCAGCGATAGTCATATAATTTTTCAAATATTTTATTAATATGATATTAAATCAATGTAATATTTTATTTAGAATTTATATTTATTAATTTTTAAATAAAAATAAGTTTTATACATTCAAATATTGAAAAACTAAATAATCTTAATTATCTAATATTAAAATCTTAATATTGAGATGTTATTTAAATTCAAACATCAAAATTTTAATGCATATCTTAATATTCATATGTGCATTCCGATTGAAAAGTCTTAATCTTAACAAAGAAGATTAAATAGTACTAGGTTTTGTTAGTGGATATGTTCCTTTTTTTGTTGTAAATATTTGAGATAAAGTACGTATTTAATTTTACAATAAATAAGTTTGAATTTTTTTTATTATCTCACATTAAATAGGTATAAAAATAATATTGAGTTGCAGTATAACTAATTTCGGATTACTTATAACCAAAATAACAATTCGACTATACACAAGATTAAATACTTCAAAATTTTATATAAGGGGCTATTTTCTTGGCAAAATACATAGATGGCTCTTTTAAATCGTCCACAACAATTATATAGAAATTTTAAATTTTATCAGTCACTTCTACTTGATATAGGTGTGTCTCGTGAACATCCGAATTCAACAGACCTTACACATGAGATGTAATCGTAGATGACTTGTCAAATGAACAAATTAACAAATGACAGTTTTTTAAATAAAAAAAAAAGAATAGTAATCATTGTAAAAAAAAAAATATTATACATTTTCTTTAAAAATTGAAATAGTTTTCAAAATTTTCTATTTCTTTCAAGTTACACATGTATTTTATCAAATATTATTTCACTTTGAAAACAAAATTTACTATTTTTAAATTTCACAATTTTCATAGTCAAACCGATCCTTTGTTTGCAATTGCCATTCTCAACGGGCTCCATAATATGAGATGAGACATATTGTACAGTGTTAAAATGAAAAATACCCAAAATAAGTGATGACCGTTGAGGAGGACGTCCGAGTCAGTAGATCCACAACAAATAGGCGAGGAGCTTTCTCAAGGGAAGGGGCTAGAATCTCTAGTTTTCTCCTAAAACCAAAATAAAAAATACAACTAAATAGACAGAGCGATCACAATGAGACCCAACGACGAGGAAGAATAAATAATCACAGCTGCATAGTCTGATACCACAACCCCATATTTGAAACATCTTTCTTCAAGCTTGTAAAGCACTGAGGGAAAAACATCTGTTGCACCACCATCTGTGCTCATAAGAAATAGCTACCTCGACTTCAACAACACTATCTGTGCTCATAAGAAATAGCTACCTCGACTTCAACAACACTATCTGTGCTCATAAGAAATAGCTACCTCGACTTCAACAACACTATCTGTGCTCATAAGAAATAGCTACCTCGACTTCAACAACACCACTCTATCCCTTCTCAGACCCCACTTGTGGGATTACACTGAGTATGTTGTTGTTACGAGATCAAAAAGACCACAAAAAAGGCCACAACAATTAATAAGAAAGAGCAAAAAATGAGAAACTATGCAACAACTTCCATTTTTTTGCACGTAGAGCTTGGTTCAGTCTCTAATCAGAGGTCAAGAAATCGGTCTTATCCATCTTTAATGGCTTTCAAGAGGACAAAGAAAAATCCAATAAGAGCTTAGACCTCCTTAGTTCTGCATTTTTCAGGTGCACTTTTAACCTTTGCAACAAGCTCGTTCAAACAGGGTAACATTTAAAGGGTATATGCCTTAACTTTCAAGTTAAATAGATAAATGAACACCATGATAAATGTAGAGGATGTTACAGCTACAGTGTGATTCTTGAAGTAATCAAGTTATAAGAGTCCTTATCATACCTTATGACGCATAACGGTTTCCTGGTGCTAATGTTATAAAGTGCTGATTGAGCTGTATATGATAAAGCATAAGAAGTTAAGGTAGCGTTGATTAATGTAATGAACCGGTGATGCTCATGCTACTGCAAAATTCCTGATAAAGAAAACTGAAAATTCAACCAGGAAGGGACAATACAATTTTTTTTACCACAATTGGAGATGAATAGATATTATTTTCTTGAAGTGGATAAGTATATCATTAGCTAGGTGAAATGCACAATTACATCATTGGACTGCATAAATAAACTCCTTACTCAAACTACAGCTGCACAACAGTTTAACTTTGAGCCAAAGATGAGCACAACATTTGACATAAACTACAAGGATAAATTCTATAAAAGGAGAAGAAATAAAGTTGTAGACCAGACATTGCAAATAGTGCAAGAACAATAAAACTGCCATGATTGAAGCATCAGAGACAATATGCAATTGAGCTTCATATCGTTTAGTGTATGGCAGAAACACAAACCTATTATTATCATATCAGGTCTGAAACAAATAAGAAAAAGTTTAAGTTCAAGAAATTGGGGGGAAAATGAGTAAAATGCTATCTAAGATCAATGGCTTCAGCTGCAAAGAGAGGTAACTAACTCTGAATATAATAGAGCACAGCAACCAAGACTAGTTGAAGGTTCTGTAGACTTACCAATTATCTGGGGAGTTTTACTGAAAGTTTAGAAAGTAAATGATATGCTTCCACACCCCAAGCATCCTTAAATCCATTTCTTGGAGGTCGGAGGAAATGTGATCTCTTGGCCACGTACAAATAGAATAGAAGAAAATGGTCTTTCCAGATCTCTTATGTATAAAAATGAATGATCTCTTATAAAAAGGCCATAAAACTAAAAAAAATTGTAAGTTTCATATAAAACCAATTCTCCTCGTTTCAATTATGTATTGAATATAGAATAATACATGAAATTCAAATAACAAGATGTTTTACAAATGTTCACTACAAACAGAGAAAAGAGGCAATTACTGAATCTTGACAAAACCAATCCAACCGTTCATATTGCTTATCTGAAAAGATGGCAAGTTTACACAATGTAATAACCAAGTTCAAATCCAACTTCAGCAACTAGACCCCATCCCACCACCCAACAACTGCAATTGGGCAAAATATCACTAATAAGCATAGAGGCCAATAAAATACATAAATAAGCTGAATATTGATGTATTCAAGCGTTTAGTGAGGAAACTTTCAACTTCCACATTTCGTCAAGATTTCAAAAATGAAAACCACACCTATGTTGCTCGGACTCTTAATAAATGCTGACATGTGCATGTCGGATCCTCCAAAAGTAGTGCATTTTTGGAGGGTCCGACACGGGTGCAGCAACATTTTGGAGAGTCCGAGCAACATAGAACCACACATACTGGCCGAAATGCTAAACCTAACACTATAAAAAAGCTTGATCAATAGGAGCAATTCGGCAGATAAAACATGAAATATCAACACAGAAGTTGAAACTCCTAGAAATTCACCAAGATCCAAAAAATTTTCTTTCCCACCGTGTTCCCAAGACAACTACACGCACATACTTTAGAAGAGATGCAAAAAATCTAGTGCTGATATCATTGTCCCGCCTCCTCTTCAGAGGTGCCCTCGACATAGAACTCATATTCAAAATACAACTGTTAGTTAGCTGATGACTGTCCAATTTGTTAGAGTTCGAAGAGTTAATTCTGCATCTACATATGCTTCTAATACTCTTCTTCTTTCCTGTCTGAAACTACTAATAGTTCTCTTCTTCCCTCCCATGCTAATGTTATTCTCAGTCAAATTATGGACAGAAAAATACAGAAACAATTAATATAGACTTAATCATGCTAATGTTATTCTCAGTCAAATTATGGACAGAATCAAATTATGGACAGAAAAATACAGAAACAATTAATATAGACTTAATCATTTTTTGTCAGGTCCATACAAAATTCTCAAATAACACCAGATCCAGAACACAACACAATCACACCTGCAATTAAAACTACACCCGCCCTAAATTAAATATTAGATTTATTTCCAAATTACATTATTTAAGCTGGAAATGTATAACTTTTCCACATAAACATGTCCTCTTATCAACCAATAGCCACTTAATTTAGAGCTCAGATGTCATACCAAACAACTGGAGAAAAAGGAAAGGAAGAAATGACTGGAAGCCATCGGAATGGGGGGAATCGGCAAGATTTCAATTTTATTGAAAAATAAATATGAAATCTTGCCACGCCACCCAATCCAAAAGCTCCCTGAAACACTCATCCCTTTCTTCTTCCTACAAATTAGACAAGCATTTCCACTACATCCTACACATGCTATTGGTACTGAGCTACATATATATAGAGACTACAAACTACAAGAAGAGGCGGAAGGGCTGAGACCCTAATACATGAGGTTCACAAAAAGGAGTATAAGTGTATGTTTTAACCACCCATGTTTTGCTTTTGTTAACTTAACTCCAATGACTTCTATATATATAAAATTCTACCCATCAACTCATTACAACTTTACTTTATGGAGCAAACTGAAAATAATTCTCTAATCCAATTTCAATGTACATATAAACATGTATTATTTACTAGTTTAACTTTTTTAGGAAATCATATTATATTATATCATACTATACTAAAAGTGAAAAGTCCCTAATTTTACAATTGAATTACAAAAATATTCATAAAAAGTATCAGAACGCTTTATCTTTTATAAAAACATACCAACTATATATTTTACATTAATATCGTACAAAAAAATTTAAAATACCCATAAGTATAATAGATTATATACCGGAACAAAAGTCAAAACTGGGTTACCATAACTCCACAAATTCAAATCTCTGCTTAGATTTTCCTTCCAAGTCCATTTGGATGTTCAAATCTAGATTTAGGTGATTTAAGGTCACAATCCAAAAGTCTCCAATTTCACCTTTGATTACATGTTTAAATGATAGATCTTATAGGTTAAATTCATGATATGAACTCAAATCCGAGTTAGAATCACTTACCCCAAGGTTATGGATGAAATCCTCGCTTGAAACCTTTCAAAACCGAGCTCCTCAAGTCTTAAAACCGTGAAAATGAAATAAAATTACTAAACTCGACTTTAAGGCCCCCGTTTGGCCATGAAAATCAAATACAAATTGGAGTTGGAGTTGTGTTTGACCATGAATATAAATTGGAGTTGTTTTTGACTTTTTGTGAGAGAAGTAGTAGTGAAAAAAGTGAAGTTGAATTCCGGAACTTTTCAATTTTTTATGGCCAAACACCATTTCTGAAATTCAACTCCGGACAAAATTAAATACTTTTCATGGATTAACGCCCACTAAATACCCAGGTTGGACCTTAGGAGTGTTGGTCGCATTGCCGGACGCACTGCGTACTACTACAGTTCCCAAAATTTCAATGTGCTCCACTGATGCTCTCCCAATCCCCCAGGGTTCCAACCCAAACTATATTTTTATGTTATTGTCTCCCATTTTAGGTATATTTGTGTTGATTGATTCGCCTAACAGATTGGGTTAGGTGTCATCACGACTTAGTGAAATTTGGGCCATGACATCCCTCTTGGGTTGACGTAGTCTCTTTGCCATCACCTGACTAACTGTGTAATCATAGTCCTTTTAACAAGGTAATTATTCACGTCAGAAAAAGGCCACAGCAATAAACAAGAAACAGCAAAAAATGAGGATCTGTGCAGCAACTCTTATTGTTGGCACATAGAGCTTGGTTCTGTCTCAGATCAGATGTGAGAAGAGCTTAGACATTCTTAACTCTGCATTTCTCAGCTGCACTATAATCTTCGCAATAAGCTCTAATCCACCAAGGGACTTCAAAGAGAACTTGCCTCATCATGTTCACGACAAACGAAGAGGATGTTACAGTTATAGTGTGATTCTTTTTTTGGTAAATAAACAATTTTATTTCACCAAGACAGACTTTACAAAACTAGACAGGGCTGACCAACTGTCTCTCACCCGAAAGAAAACAGAAAAACAAAAGCAGCACTGATAGCATAGGACTCATACTAACAGGCCTAGAGAGTCACCACGCAGAGCTATAGTCTATGAAGAGAAAAACAATAAGTAAGAAACAAACAACGAACTAGGACAATCAAAACATTCAGACTAATAACCAAACAGTTCATGGCATAGAGTTGAGATGCTGCAGATGTGTTGACCACTTTCTTTGATGTCTCCCTCTAATGTGCACATGAATAGCGACCTCCTTGCATATTTGATCAATCTGGAACTGTTTCTGCTGAAACCGTATCTGGTTTCTTTCTCTCCAAATGATAGTCACTATCATAGCAAACACACAGCAGATAATAGAGCCTATCCCAGAGTTGCCCCTTGCCCAGCTAGTGACCCATCCACTTCTTGTTGCCAAGTGCCAATAGTTCGATTGACATGTAACCAGGTGAGTAATCTGGACCAAAGACCTCTTGTCACCAAACAATCAAAAAACAGATGATCATGGACTTCCACCCATTGTGACAAAAGACACAGGAAGAATCAACAACAACACCAAATTTGGCTAAACGATACACTGTTGCAAGTCTTCTTAGCAGAGCAAGCCATAGGATAAAGGTATGTCTGGGGTGGATGCTAGCCTTCAGGGTAATGCTTTTCCATGGAACTTTTGGAAAAAGTGGCATCAAGGCTGTGTAGAGCTTCTTAATGGAAAACTTCCCATCCACTGTCAACATAGCTAGCCTGGTCTGCAGATCACCGTGTAAAAGAATTTCTATTGGCACCAGGCAAATTAGTTCCAGCGGGAGAATTTTCATCATACTTTATAATGCATTTGTGTGGATAAAGGGGTCAGCATATCAACAGTGATTCTGATTCAAATCTTTTGGATAGCCCAGTGAGATGTATTTGGTAAAGCATATGAAGGTAAGGTAGGGTTGATTAATGTACTAAAATGGTGATTCTCCTCTAGTGCTTCTGCGAACTTCCTGATCAAGAAAACTGGAAATTCAATTAGGAGGAAGGGCTGATTCATAAAATGTTTTTATAAGTGAACAATGGGCAAATTTTTGAAGAGGATAAGTAAGCCGTTGGCCTCGTGAAATGCAGAATTACATCGTTGGAGTGCATAAATCAACTCCTTACTCTAAGTAGAGCTGCATAAGCAGTTAAAGTTTGAGCAAGTACAAGGATACATCCTTTAACAAGAGAAGTGTTAAAAGTTGTAGACCAACTATTGCAAATAACATGAGAGCTTAACAGCCATGACTGAAGCATCAGACAGGGTATGCAATTGAACTTCTCAGTGCAAGTGTATGCCAGCAACAGAAACAAATTGTTTTCTCATCAGGGCGGAAACAAATAAAAGAAAGCTTAAGTTAAAGAAATTCAGAGGCAAATAAGTAATGCTACCTCAGATCAACGGTTTCGTAACTAACTCTGAATATTATAAGACACACCCATATAGACTAGTTGCAGGTTCTGAAATTCTACCAAATACATGGAGCCCCTGACTGAGTTTAGAAAGAAATGATATCTTTTGCACTCTTAAGTATCCTTAAATGCATTATTTGGAGAACACCTCAGTTGTGTAATGAATATTGACTACTACATGAAATTCAAATAAGCAAATGATATCCGCTAAACAACAGAGAAAAGAATCAGTCAGTGAATTTTGACAAAACCAATACGCAGTTCATATGGCCTATCCAGAAAGATGGCAAGTTCACATAATGTAATAACCATGGTTTTATATAATCTTTGATGCAACTATAATGAGTGATGGTGTTAGTAGCTAGCTAAGCACATATCTATTTCAACTTCAGCAGTTAAGACATAGCCTTGCAACTGGAATCGGGCAGCATATCATTAAGCAAAAGATAAGACATATAAAAGCTCAATACCGAGGTCCTCAAGTATTTAGTGTGGACAAGTCCAATTCCCACAGATTGCCAACTGCCTTGTCAGCCCAAGACTTTCCAAAATGAAAACAATAAAGATTGGCCAAAATGGTAAAACAAATACTAGTATAAGAAAATTGAAACAAAGGAGACAATTCAAGAGACAATACTTGACCAACAACCCAGAAGTTTATTAGTATATACATTCTCACCAAGATCCAATCTTTTTATTTCCACCATGTTCCGAAAGCAACTAAAATCACAGCCCTTGAAGGAGAAGCAATAAACTGAGATGATGTTCTCGTGATTATAGAACTCGTGGTCAAATCCTTTCGGTACCTTACAAGGGTTACAAACTTTGGACAATGATATGAAGATGGTATGACTTGAGAGTCATTTGGAAACTGGATGCTAGTTTATTATATACAAATTATACATTTCGGTTCCTTTTTATTAATTTAAACACAATCAACTCCCTCTGTTTGCTGAAGACCATCCAGTTTCTTAGAGTTGCAGAGTTAATTAGTTGTACTCTTTTTTTTTCTTTATGTTGTCACGACAAGGATGAACAAGCTTACCCTCCTTCTTGTCCTGCTACTAAATACTTTTCTTCTTTCCTTCCCAGGATAATATTATTGTCAAACAAATTATGGACAGTGAAAATAAGGTAACAAATAAGATAATAGTTAACCATTTTTTGGTTAGTTTAGTTCGCAAAATTTCTCTAATAAAACCAGATCACAACAGAATCTTTTCATCAGATATTCACAGCCTACCATATTTATTTCCAAATTTTACATTACTTAAGCTGTTAATATAGAACCTTTACACATAAAAACATGTCACAAATGACTTTTTATGAATCATAACTGCACATAAAAAAAAAATACGACTCAGATATAGAAGTCATACGAAGAACTGATTCAGCAACTGGAGAAAAAGGAAAGAGAGAAATGACGGGAAGCCATCGGAATGGGCGGAATCGGTAAGATTTCAATTTTTATATGGAAAAATAAATATGAAATCTTACCATCCCACCCAATCCAAAAGCTCCCCGAAACATTCATCCCCTTTCCACTTCCTACAAAATGGTTACCCATTCACCTTACTCATGTTCTCTCTTATATAATATTGCTAAGACTATGTGAGGAAGCGGCTGTGGAAACCCTAATATATTGTGTGAGGTTACAAAATAGGAGTAGAATTGTACGTTTTAACCACTCATGTTTTACTTTTGTTACACTTAACTCCAATGACTTCAATATATATAAAATTCTACCCATCAACTCATTACAACTTTACATTATTTGGGAATGCAATTTCGATATATTAACATGTATTACTAGTATAACTTTTTTAGGAAATCGCATCATATCATATACTATATTAAAACTTATCTTAATTTTACATTTTTAGTAACATGTTAAAAAATGTATGAACCTTTTTAACTTTTAAAAAAACATATTAATTATATTTTTAACTGTGATATCGCACAAAAATATTTAAAAGCTTATAGTAATAGATTTTTTACATATGAACCTTTTTGTACTTTTTGTAATATCGAATAGACTTCTCCTACTCCCTCATTTTTTATCCTTCTAGAATTAAAACATTTTCCTCATTTTTTCTACAAAATCTTTTTTTGTTTAATAGCTAAATACAACATCTTTAGGATATCTAATTAATTTTTCTTTTTACTTTTTCTTATTAAGTCCCCTATAAATCTTTAATTCATCCTGAAACTAATGAAGATTAAGGGTCAGAACAATTATTGTGGTTAATTGAGGAGAGTAGAAAATTGATGTTTTTTTTTTCACTAAAAGTCTCTAATAATTTATTTTATTTTTTTCACAATCTCTTACTTAGGTTCTGTTTGGAAAGCCACCTGGTAATTGAAATTGGTGTAATTATTAGGGTAGTAATTACCAGCCTAGTAATTACACAGTCTAGTAATTACATCGACCTGTTTGGTTGTCACAATGTAATTACAGTGTAATTACAAATGTACTGTTTGGTTGCACAAGTGTAATCACATGGTTATATTAAAATTTAATAAAAGCTAATTATCAAAAGCTAAAAATTTATACTAAACAAATAAGGGCCTTTATAAATGATATTAAATTTTATGTGTATATATATATATAATATATATATATATATATATATATATATATATATATATATATTATATATATATAATATATATTATCTTTTGAAATATATTAATTAATAAACATATATTCTTAACTAATAATGTTATAAAAAATAATTGATTTATATTTTTTAAATTAGTATATGTTTAGAAAAAAGATTAATATTATAAATATAATGTCATAAGATAATTAAAACATTTGACAAAAAGATAATCCATCAATTCTAACTAAAAAATGAATGGCTTGCAATGTGAAATATCAAGTCAATACTAGTAAAATAAATAAATTAGAACTGAAATATAACATAAGTTCAAAATTCAAAACAAAAAAGTTAATATAATACTCTTATGTCAAATTTCAATATAACGTATCTAAATATGATTAAAAAAAAAACTTAAGTATATAACCTTATTCAACAATGAATTCTTCTTTAATTGAAAAATTAAAATACTAACTAAATTATGCTAAATGAAAAAAATAAACATAAGATAAATATAAAATAGATAATATGAACAATTACATGGAATCACAAGAAGTAAAGGTTTGAAAATGAGAAGGAAATAAAATATAAATAATATAAAATAAAAATATATTTTTTAAAATTATTAAAATAATAAAAATAAAAAAGAATTTAAAATAATAGAAATAAAAAATAAATTAAAATGAAAAAATAAAAATAGAAATAAAAGGAAGAAATTAGAAAGTAACCAGCTTGTAATTACACCATGTAATTATCAGCAATTTACAACTCCTCCTTGTGAATTGGAGAGTGTAATTACCCCCTGTCAATTACACCTAATTACCTGCTGACCAAGTAATTACCTGACCAACCAAACATGTCAAACTGTGTAATTACACCCAATTACACCAAATCCAATTACAAGGGTGGCTTTCCAAACAGTCCCTTAAAGTTTCCTATGTAAATTCATCCATGAAAGATAATTGCATATTTCCTATACCTTAATAATAATTATCTTTTTGGCTTAATACATAGTCAACTCTTTTAATCTGTCAGAATATTTCGTTTAGACACTTGAATTATGTCATGTTTTAATTGAACACCTCAACTCCTAATAAAGTGTTCTAGTTACATACTTTCAACTCAAATTTTGAAAAAACTTTTCACGTGTTTTCGTTCAACTATAGATAGTTAAGTTAACAACATAAAATATTTCACCCTCTTTAATTTATATGCATCAACCTCAAATAGAAATATCTTGAATTGTATGACTTATTGAGACAATTCGTATAATTAAAGAAAATGATATATTCTATGTGGTTAACTTAACTACCTAATAAACGAATGAAAACACACGCAAAATAATTTCAAAATTGGAGCCGAAAATGTAGAATCGATTGTATTTCGTTCTTTTCCCCCCATAGCAACTAGGGATTGAAAAGCACCAAATTTGATGATTTACTAAGGGAAAGACGAAGTAAGATCATTTGGAAACGTTGTAACATATGTCGGGATTTATCGACGGGATAAAGAGCTTCAACTGTGGGGAAATTCTTTAACTAGGTAATTGACATAGTGAATCGGCAAAAGTTGAAGTGTTCAGTTGAAACAAAACTTAATTTAGATGTTTAAGTGAAATATTCTGACAAATTTAAGAGTGTGATTATGTATTAAGCCTATCTTCTTTATATTGATGTCTATTCATAATTATTGTATTAACTAGTGAATAGGTCCGCGCTTCGCGCGGTAATAAAATTTATAACATATTTTTTTATATTAATATTGAAGTAGAGTATGAGATTTTTAAATAATTTAAATATCTGAAACCGTTTCTTCTTCTTCAAATTGAAATGGATTAAACGCTTTGAGTTTTGTATTACTCCCAATTACACGTGAAGAAAAAAATGGCCCAAAAATTAATTTTCTTTTAAAAGTATGTAAAGGAGGAAATAAACTTGAAAAGGATTTGATGTAGTGTATATAATTTGATTTTCTTTCCGTCATTATTGAGTTAATTTTTTGTATTTTTATTATTTTCTCCTTAAGGGAGAATAAATCAACTAAATCAAATAAAAATATTTTTATTCTTTTTTCCTTTTCTGTCTATTTCGGAGAACCTTTTCCTTTTTGTTTTTGCTTTATTTTGAAAAATATGAACTTACTATTGTGACCGTTGGAAATAATTTTCAATAGTATTGAAGTAAAATAATTATAAAGAAATATGAAATTGCCAAAGAATTCAACACAAGTCAAAATAAGAATATATCATTAATATTCACCTTAAAAATAATACTGAAAGAAGTAAGTTCCTCGCATTTCATACTATAATCTTTTTTTGAATTTGCTTAATTTTCTCTATTTTTCTCAGCTTTGTTCTTCACCCTTACAAGCACAAATTAAGAATATATTTATACGAAATTGTTAGTTAGTTTAAAAGACTTAAATAATTTTTTCAACCTTAAACACCTGAAATCAAATTTATAACTTTTAAGTGATCAAAAATAAAGAAACTAAAAGAATATTTTTAACTTGATTGGTAATTTAACACTTTGATTCTGTTGTTCTTGAGTTTTTCTAATACAATTTAGTTTATCAAAGATTAGTCAAATTGTCTTTCAAAAAATAAATAATACCACATAAATTAAAATGAAAGGAGTATAATTTAAAAAATTAAAAGAAATATTCCTACTCATAGATTCTTTACGGCTTTGCCAATCATAGTTCTTAACCCTGAAAGTAACCATATGATGTGATGATTAACATTTTCTTCCTCATCCTTATGTATGTTATGGTGATGGAGAAGTGAAAGGATAACCTTGAATGAGAAATTTCATGAAACAAAACATGAATTTATATAGGTTAAGTGGAGGAATATCATAAAGTGTCATAAACTTATAAAAAATTAAATTTTGGGCATTATGAAGATTTAAAAAATGGGAGTTATAAATATTATTAAGAGTATAAATTGATGAGATGTAAGTTATGAGTAGTTATTTTTATTAAAGACATTAAATATAAAAAAAGAGAACAAATATTCAAATATTAGGAGATATTATCATTTTATAATAATTGCTCAAAAAATCATGAAAAAAGATAAATATAATTCTAGGTCTTAGAGAGCGCCACGTCGAAGGATATATATATATATTGAGCAACCTGCAATAGTCAATAAACCTATTAAAGTTAATGAAATATGAAAAATTATAAGTAAAAACATGCAAAAAAGAAACAGCAGAAACAACACTCTAAGCACATCTAATAGTCCAATTTTCAGTAATTAAATTAAGAAAAAACTCGAACAAAGATCAACAACACAACATTGTGAACTTAAAAGTAATTGAAATGGGAAAGGAAATAAAACAAACAATAATAATTAATATTCTAGTTTTAAGCATTTCTTGTTGGAAAAGCTTTCAAGTACATGTCTAAAACACAAAATTTACCTACAATCAAGAAGGAAAAACGGACGAATCGAAAAAAGATAGGAAATTTCAGAAAAATAATTAAATTCTTGATTAGTTTCAAGATGACCTTACGGCTCAATTCATTATCATTTGTTAGTGCAATTCTATAATGTGATTTTAAGGAATCATAAATTCTTATATTAAATAATTGGAGGTTATGAATATGAAAGACTTAAAAGTTATATATTAATATTAATTAAGAGTAGAATTTATCTAACTAAAAAGTTATGAGTTAAGGAGATGATTTTTAAAAATAAAATAATTAAAAAATGAGTGAAAAAGTTAAAAAGAATAAAATAAATACTTTTCTTTGTCATAGAGAGATGACACATTCAAATCTTGCAATCAAAGATTCATCTTACAGAGAAAGAAGGACCGGATACACAATTTTTCAAACTGTAAATATTTCTTTTATTAGAGTTCTTGAAGTAAAAAGGAGTAATATAGTGTTCCCTTAATCCTTTAAATTAGGATACAAATTAAAGCTTAAAGTTGATGGGCATGTAACGGGGTGAGGACAATCATTCATCGTTTATAAAGTTATAGCTAATCTTGCCGAGCATAAGGCAAACTTGTGTTAAAAGTTGTAAAAATAAACAATTTTAATATTGATTATATAAGCACAATATTTAAAAAAAAAATAAAAAATTGAGAGGATCAAATTTTTTAAATACTATGTACAAAAAGGAAAAGGGCTAAAAATACCCTGGACTATTTGAAAATGTTTAAAAATACCCCTTGTTCATCTATTTGGCTAAAAATATCCCTCAATCCACCTTTTTGGCCCATTTTTACCCTTAAAACTAACATCCCTTTTTTCTATTAATTTTTATTATTATTATTTGTTACGTGACACCTCTCTATTGGACAAAATTAAAATCCCAATCCACTAAACTTTTCCCTCCTGCCCCGACCCAATTCAATGCCCCCATGACCCAAATCCATTTAAAAAATTTTATTAGCACACAAAATTATACATCTCTCTTTAGCCAAATAGATAAACAAGAGGTATTTTTAAATCTTTTCAGATATTCCAGAGGTATTTTTAGCCTTTTTCTGCATACAAAATTAGGAGAAACACAGAGGAAAAGATACTAACCACTAATAATTCAATTCTTTTTAATGCTGAAAGTGGAAGGATGTTCTCTGCGCGAAGCCTAAATATAGTCAACAAAAACAATTGTGTTTTCCAAGAAATGCCAATTTGATTTGGCAAAAATACATGTTTCTCCACACACTACTGTTCTCTTGATAGTCCACGACATCTTTTTTAAAAAAGGATCAAAATTCAAAACTTAATGATAACCCATAAGCACAATATTAAGAGAAAGATGCGAAGATAAATCTTTTTAAACATTACAACCCATAGGCTCAATAAAAATATAAATAAGAATTTCAAAAATTGTAAAACTTACAAGCCCATAAACACAAAACGAAAAAAGAAGAATCATATTCATACCGTATTTCTGAGGGAGAATTTGTGGTATAGCTTCAAAAGTAATGCATGACAACAACTTCATAAGGTGACTTCCATCTTTAAATATTTTAAGGACAAAAAAATTATCGTCCATGTTTTTGCCTTTTCAAGTTCCAAGTTGTCAAAAGCATTATAGAAAATATATACGTATAGATCTGCCTTGGTTTGAAACGGCTGGCTTTAGAAGGAATTTGAAACAATGTTTGTTTGTTTCTTTTGTTAATTACGTATTAAAGGGAAATCACAATTTTTTTATCCTGGGAATTAACTTTGGGCTGCAATTTCGATAGTAAGCACCTATATATCTTTCTTTATTGCATTCAAAGTTAAAAACGGAAATAGAAAATTGTGGGACTTGAATAATATTGAAGAGAGGTGTAATTAAGAGATTGTGGGAGTGACTTTTGGGAAGAAGTTAAATGAGATTAATTGAGAGATTAAGGGTGTGTTCGGTATGGAGGAAAATGTTTTCCTTGAAAAATATTTTTTAAGAAAACAAGTTGTTTCTTACTTATTTTCTTGTGTTCGGTACGCAAATAAGATTTTTTTTTTTTAAAAGCATTTGTATATATTTAACACAAAACAATGAAAATGAATAGGGTAAAGGGGTGGGATAATGAAAAAATTATAATTTTAAAAAAAAATTGGGGGGGGGGGGGGGGGGGGGGGGGGGGGGGGGGGGGGGGGGGGGGGGGGGGGGGGGGGGGGGGGGGGGGGGGGGGGGGAGGGGGGGTAAGAAAAAAATTGATATTTTTTTAAAAATAAATTTTAAAAATTTTAATTTTTTTTTGGGGAGGGGGAGGGGGGGTGGGAGGTGTGGTGGGGTGGCGGGTAGGGGGTGGAGGTGGGGTAAGAATTTTTTTTTGATTTTTTTTAAAAAATAAATTTTAAAAATTTTAATTTTTCTTTTTAGGGGGGGGGGAGGTGTGGTGGGGGTGGGTGGGGTGGGGGGTAGAGGGTGGAGGTGGGGTAAGAATTTTTTTTTGAATTCTTTAAAAAGTAAATTTTAAAAATTCTAATTTTTTTTTTTGGGTGGGGGATGGGGGGCTGGTAGGGGGGTCGAGTAGGGGTTGGAGGTGGGGTAAGAAAAAATTTGAATTTTTTTTTTTAAATTTTTTTTTTTTGGGGTGGGGGTGGGGGTGGGGGTGGGTGGGTAGGGGAGGCTAGTAGGTGGTGGTGGGTCGGGGTGGTATGAAAATTGAACTTGTTTTCCTACTTTGATTAAGAAAGTCATTTCCTTTGTTTTGAAGGAACTTGTTTTCCTAGGAAAAATGTTTTTCAAAATTTTTAAGCCAAACGAACATGAGAAAATAGGAAAACATTTTCCCTTCATACCGAACACACCCTAACTCTGCATTTATTTTGTGAGACTTTTTTAAGTCATTAGGTAAATAGATTATGTATAAAAAAATTAAAAAAAAATCTCAAAAACCCACAAAAAAGATAAATATGTTTTCAGACTTTAGAGAGCCCACGTCATCCGATCCATGTTTCAGCTTTATATAGATTCGTGGTTAACCACAAACTTAACCATCTTAAATAATGAGCTATGGGTTGCTCATCAATAAAATATATATAGTAGTTCTTTTTTGTTACTAGGCCTATCCGATAATAATGAATAGGTAAGGAAGTCAATTAATTTGACGGGTTGTTTATTAGGTGAATCAGTAAAAAGTGTATCTTTCAAGTTGTCATACTCGTATGGTAGATCTAAAGATATGGTTATGTGTCCCTTTCCACAAGGAATATTTTGGGATCCAATTTTTAGGTAAAAAGTTTTCTTCCCAATGATCAATATCGGATCACTAATATAGCATACTATAGTTCCCTAAAAAAATAATCCATGATTTAATGACTTAACAACTGAGAATCATGATGTTAAAGCTTGTAGAATATGTTTAACCCATATATTACAACATTGATATAAAGCATACGTCTTACAATTGCTCTTTTTTGAAACAGGTTAAAGTCCAAGCATACTTTGACATGCATAAGCAAGAAGGAAACCATCGAGGAATTCACCTAGAGAAAGAAGCCAAAATGTCACAGAGTGCATATATAAAATGTTTCTATTGTTGCTTTGAATAGGAGGGTGTGGACTGTGGAGGATGCACTATTAGTAGGTAGTGAAATATAGTCGTGCTTTTTGAGAGTTTAGGATGGTTGGTGTTTGTCGTTGTACTGACCGTATTGTTATAGTTTTTACTTTTGATATCTATCATCGTCTGTTGTTTATTGTGTTTTGATTATCACACTATTTTGTTCTTGTTCTTTTCGTGAGTTTTGCACGGCTTCTTTTATTAGTTGTTATCTTTTCTTCTTCTTTGTACTTAGATTTGCTGCACTTGAGCCGAGAGTCATCCAAAAACAGCCACTCTACCTCCCCGAGGTAGTGGTAAGTGTTAGGGTTTTTGCCCTGATTTTCTTATCAAATTTGAGTTTTTACTTTTCTTGAAAGAAAAGTAAAAGTATTACCATAATTGCTTTTACTTTTTCAAAAAGAAAAATATAATTTTCTTCCATATATGGCTAACCTCTTTCTTGGAAGAAAGATTTTGAACCTCTATAAATTGAAGATCCCTCTTCTCATTCCATAACACAATAACATCCACAATGTAGTCGTTTAGAGAGTTTTGTTTAGGGGGAGATTTTCTCTCAACAATTTTATGCTTTTCTTTTATATTAGTTTTTCATATGTAGGCCAATTGGCCAAACAATATCAATAATATATTTTTAGTATGTTTTTCTTTGTCATCTGATTTATCGCCTTGATGGTTTGCAATCAATAGCTTCTGCATGACGCCCTCTCGATTTCGATCCCAACTAGTTGTATCAGAGCCGGATGATCCAATGGGTCCAACGATCTAACTATCCAATGGGTTCAATGAGCCGATGGTTCAGATGGAAGACATGTCAAGATCAAAGTTGCAATCAATGCGGTGATAGTGAAGATTTTTTGTCCAAAAAAAAAAAAAATTCAAAATACTATATGTGAAGAATTTTTCAACCATATTTTCAACAATCCTGCTGCTACATTTTTAAAAACAAAAACACTTTTAACCCTACAAATGACTTACTTTTAACCCTGCAAAGGGCTCATTTTTAACCCGAAAGGGCTCCAATACTTTCAACCCGAAAGAGCTCTAATATTTTCAACCCGAAAGGACTCCAATATTTTCAACCCGAAAGGGCTCCAATATTTTTAACCCAAAAGGGCTCCAATACTTTCAACCCGAAAGGGCTCTAATATTTTCAACCCGAAAGGGCTCCAATATTTTTAACCCGCACGGGCTCCACTTTTAAACATGACAAGCAGCAATGATGAAGATTATGTGAAGAACGAAGATCAAGCATGTGAAGAGACGAGTCAAGTTTTTGTCAAGAAAATCAAGCCAAAAAGGGGAGATTTGTTAGGGTTTTTGCCCTGATTTTCTTACCAAATTTGAGTTTTACTTTTCTTGAAAGAAAAGTAAAAGTATTACCATAATTGTTTTTACTTTTTTGAAAAGAAAAATATAATTCTCTTCCATATATGGCTAACCTCTTTTTTGGAGGAAAGATTTTGAACCTCTATAAATTGAAGATCCCTCTTCTTATTCCATAACACAATAACATTCACAATGTAGTCATTTAGAGAGTTTTGTTTAGGGGGAGATTTTCTCTCAACAATTTTATGCTTTTCTTTTATATTAGTTTTTCATATGTAGGCCAATTGGCCAAACCATATCAATAAGATATTTTTAGTATGTTTTTCTTTGTCATCTGATTTATCGCCTTGATGGTTTGCAATCAATAGTTTCCGCATGACACCCTCTCAATTTCGATCCCAACAGTAAGACCTGCGTACACTCTACCCTCCCCAGACCCCACTTGTGAAATTACACGGGGTATGTCATTGTTGTTGCTTTGACAAAATTCCTTCTTTCATTGAATTAGCTAAATAGGATCAACAATCATTATAATCAGAAACTTAGATTTTTTTAAAAATAATAATAATAAGTAATATATATGTAATTTTAAAATTTGACTGATTGAGATGGGTCACTGTGATAAACCTGACACTTTCCTTGACAGGGCAATGCAAGCCACTCTCCTCACCGGGCGAACCCTCTAAACTAACCGGGCAAATCATCAACTACAACAACAACATACCCAGTATAATCCCACAAAGTGGGTTCTAGGAAGGGTAGAGTGTACGCAGTCCGTACCAGTTACCACTATCTCAAAAGTGAGGTAGAGAGGTTGTTTCCGATAGACCTCCAGCTCAGGACACAAACAATCTAGAAAATGACATAATATAAGAATAAGAAACAATATGTAGTAGCAAAACAAAATAGTAACATAAACAACATTACCACAAAATAATATTACAATCGATCTACCTGAAACAACAAACATCACCAACACTCCAAGAACAAGACACTACAAGCGAGCAACGACTACTTACAAGACCACAAACCCAAGCAAATATCATAGACTACTGGATCACTCTCGACAGGTCCTACATCAAATATCAAGTGTGAGTCGAATGACCCAACAAATTCATAGACTCACCCTCTCATCTTACGCCTGGGACAAGTATGTACATGTGTAGCTTAAAAAATGTAATTAAATACAGTTAAGCACTAAATCTGAATATCATATCAAATACATGCAATAATCTCGAATAGCTGAATGCACCTTGCTACTAACTAAACATAACTGCTTACAATACATGGGATAGCTGATCTTCATGTCTTGCCGTGTCTTCAGAGCATTAATTACATGGTTAACCACTTATCACGGTCCATGCACTACATATCTTATTCAGCACTGGCTCAATAACGGAAGCTACTAAGTTTCCAAGGGTCACATCGTGCCCAGTCTGAACTGAGTCACATGCCACCCACCTATTGTGGTCTATGAACTACACATCGTACTACTCGATATTGGATCAATTATGAAAAACTACTACTCGCCAAAAGTCACATAATGATTAGGTTGCGTTTGATGCTAACTGAATGATAAACTAAGCTAATAAAATAACAAACACAAGATGAAGCTACTGAAAATATCAAAACAATGTAAGCATACATGCTAGGACCTTCTGCAATCTATGCTTGATACTTTAAAACAGACAATTACTAACTCATGCTTGTCGCGTACATGACTAGATAGTTTTAATGTATACAAGCAACACATAAGAGATGCTCTTTGATGAAAAATAAGTAATGTAAGAGTTAAAATCTCACTAGCCTGGTAAAAATCAAATATTTACTTCTCATGAAATGCTCAATTGCTCAAACGCACTCCAATGGCCTTGTCTATTCAAAATCATGTATAACGGGATCAAATTAATCTGGAATAACCAGCCCAAAATTTTAGGTTCAGTCCAAGCCACAATCAGCCTAGATCCACATGGTCAAAATTGAGTTACCCACAACCCCACGAGTCCAAATTTATGCCTTAGATTTTCATTTCAGATCTATTTGGATGTTCAAATCTAGATTTAGGTGATTCTAGACCACAATCCAAAAATTTCCCATTTCCACCTTTTTGATTACATGTTCAAATGATAAATCTTAGGTTCGATTCATGATATAATCTCAAATCCGAGTTAAAATCACTTAGCCCAAGATTATAGATGAAATCCTCGCTTGAAACCTCTCAAAACCAAGCTCCTCGAGTCTTAAAATAGTGAAGAATAAAATAAAATTACTGAACTCGACTTCAAATAGTCCGGGGGTCTATCGGAAACAGCCTCTCTACCTCACTTCTGAGGTACTGGTATGGACTGCGTACACCTACCCTCCCCAGACCCCACTTTATGGGAATATACTGGGTATGTTGTTGTTGTTGTTGACTTCAAATATCCAGGCTGGACTTTAGCAGTGCCGGTGCATTGCCAGCCGCACTTGGCCAATGCTTTGCTGACCACACTGCAGACTACTTTAGTTAAAAAAATTCCAACGTGTTTCAACGAGGCTGAAACTCATCCGAGCCCCTCAAGTTCTAATACAAACCATTCTTTTATATTATTGTCTCATGTCTGGCTATATTTGTGTTGATTGATTCGCTTGACGGGTTGATTAGGTGTCATCAAGGCTTGGTGAAATTTGGGTCATAACATCCCTTTTGGGTTCACATGGTCTCTTTGCCACCCGACTGATTGAGTACTCATAGTACAAAGTTATTATTCACTTGAGGAGAAGGCCACAACAATAAACAAGAAACAATGAAAAATGAGGATTTGTGCAGCAACTTTTATTGTTTGAACATAGAGCTTGGTTGACCAGTGAAGATTACCTTCTGATGGTTTCCAAGAGGACAAAAGAAACTCTAGTAAGAGCTTAGGCGTTCTTAGCTCTGCATTTCTCAGCTGCACTATAACCTTCACAATAAGCTCTGGTCCACCAAAGGGACTTCAAAGAGAACTTGCCTTACCTGTAAAATTTAATTAGATAAAAGAATAGATGTCACAGTTATAGTGTGATTCTTGAAGTAATCAATTTTAGTCATTCAAAGAAATTTATCTGTAAAAAAAACTTCTATTGAATGGGTAATTTTTTATGTAAAACATTAGCCTCGTAAATGCAGGATTACATTGCTGCAGCATTTGACATAGAACAAGTACAAGGAGACATGTCCTTTAACAAGAGAAGTTTTAAAAGTTGTAGACCAATCATTGCAAATAACACGAGAACAGTATAGCCATGATGCACTTGAACTTCTCTGCATTAAGTGTATGCCAGCAACATAAACATATTGTTTTCTTATGAGGGCGGACACAAATCAGAAAAAGTTTTACATTCAAGAAATTCAAGGGGAAATGAGTTATGCTACCAAAGATCAATGGCTTCAGCTGCCACAGAGAGCTCCGAAGGTAACTAACTCTGAATATAATGGGACAGAGAGACGTAGACTAGCTGCAGGTTCTGCAAACCTACCAATTACATATGGAGCACCTGACTGAAAGTCTAGAAAGAATGATATTGCTTAGACACCCTAAGTATCCTAAAATCCATCATTTGGAGAACATCTCAATTTTGTAATAAATATTGACTAATACATGAATTTTTTTTAAAAAGAATAATATTATCCACTAAAAACAGAAAAAAGAGTCGATGAATTTTGACAAAATCAATCAAGCAGTTCATATGGCTTATCCAAAAAGATGGCAATTTTACATAATGTAATAACCATGGCTTTGCCTATTCTTTGATGCAAGTATGCAACTATATTGAATGATGAAGTTTAAGTACATTCTCTTGCATGCACATATGCAGGTAAGTATAGCTATACATATATCTATTACTAGTTTAACCAAGTGCAGCAATCACTAATCCAAAAATAATACTAACAAACTAAATTAACAAGTGTAATTTCAACTTCATCAGTTGGGCAATCCCCTTAGCAACTGGAATAGAGCAGCATATCACCAAGCAAAGATAAAATATATATAAGCAGGTATTCAAGTGCTTAGTGAGGACATGTCCAATTTCCCCCCAGATTGTCAACCGCCCTTCGGCCTAATGCTATATCAAGACTTCCCAAAATGAAAACAAATACTAGTATAAGAAAATTGGTACAAAGGAGACAATTCAAGATACGATAATTGATCAATTGATACAGAAGTTTATTATATACGTTCACCCAGACCCAATCCTTTTCTTTTCACAAGCAATAAACTTTTGAGTGATGATCGCGATTATAGAACTCATAGTCAAATCCTTCTGGCACCTTAGAAGGGTCACAATCATGGATAATGATATGATGAGATGTTATTACTTGAGATTCAATTCGAAATTAGGATGTGAGTTTTATTAAATGCATTTCGGTTCCTCATCCTAATTTAAACACAATCAACTCTCTGTTTGCTGAAGATTTGTCTAGTTTATTAGAGTTGGAGACTTAGTTGTGCAGCTACTGCATATGCTGCACTTTTTTTTTCTTTTTGTTGTCACGACAAGGATGAACAAGCTTACCCTCCTTCTTGTTCTACTACTACTCTTCATATTTCCTTTCTTCTACTAAACACTTTTCTTTTTTTCCTTCCCAGGCTAATATTATTCTCAAACAAATTATGGACAGTGAAAATAAGGTAACAAATACAATAGAGTTAACCATTTTTTGGTTAGTTCACGCAAAATTTCTCTAATAAAACCAGATCACGACAGAATCTTAGCTCAGCAAACATATCAACCTGTCTCTTTTCATCAGATATTCACAGCCTACCATATTTACTTTCAAATTTTACATTACTTAAGCTGCAAATGTAGAACCTTAACACATAAAAACAAGTCACAAAATGACTGTTTATCAATCAATTACCACTCATCACAGTTATAATCTCCATCACTGCACTTAGAGATACAAGTCCTACCAAGAAACCCATTATGCAACTGATTTAGCAACTGGAGAAAAAAGGAAAGGGAAAAATGACCGGAAGCCATAGGTATGGGAGGAATCGGCAAGATTTCAATTTTTATGAAAAAATAAATATGAAATCTTGCCATCCCTCCCACTCCAAAAGCTTCCCGAAACATTCATCCCCTTTCCACTTCCTACAAATTTCACAAGCTTTTCCCCTTCAAAGAAATGGTGAGCAGCGGCACAGGGATGAAACCCTAATATGTTGAGTGAGGTTCACAAAATAGGAAAACAAGTGTACGTTTTAGCCACCCATGTTTTGCTTTTGTTACACTTAACTCCAATGACTTCTATAAATGATTCTACGCATCAACTTATTACAACTTTACTTTATGTAGCAAGCTGAAAATAATTTTCTAATCCAATTTCGATATATAAACATGTATTATTTGCTGGTTTAACTTTTTAAAGGAAATTATATCATATGATACAGTATTAAAATAAAGAAATTCTTAATTTTAAAATTGAATTACTAATATGTTAAAAAAAATTATGAACCTTTTTACATATTCTACATTAATATCGCACAAAAATATTTAAAAATTTATGAATGTGATAAGTCGAATAGACTTCTCCTACTCCCTCATATGATCCTTCTAGGATTAAAACATTTTCCTCATTTTTCTACAAATACTATTTGTTTAGAATATCTAATTAATTTAATTCTTTTATTATTTTTTTCTTATTAAGTCCTCTATAAGATATTTAATTTATCATGAAATTGGTGAAGACTAAGTAGGCGTTATTATTCACAATATTTCGGAATACATTTTCACTTTGTTCCAGAATACTTGTTTGGCCATGAAAATCAAAAACATATTCCGGAATATGTTTTCACAATTTTTGATTTTTTTTAAAAACACATCTTAAGGTGTATTCACTATTTTTGGATTCAATTTTTCCTCTCACTTTATTTTAAATACTACACCAACTCAATAGTGTAAAACATATTTGAAAATACTATGGCCAAACATAACTCCAACTTTATTTTTAACTTTAAAGTGAATATCAAATAAAGTGAATATGTTTTTTATTTTTATGGTCAAACGAATCCTAAGAATCAGGACAATGACAGTGGTTAATTGTGGTCAATTGAGGAGCGTAGAAAATAGATAAATCTTTTTCTTTTTGACTTAAAAAGTCTCTAATAGTTTTTTCACTGTCTCTTATCTAAAGTCCCCAATTCAATTCACCCATGTAAGATAATTGCATATTTTTTGTACCTCAACAATAATTATCTTCTTTATAGTTATGCTTATTCATAATTAATTAATAAAAAAGCCATACTCAGAAAAAATACATTCCTCTTAAATGATGTAATTTGACAAGGTAAAACGATTATTATGTCCATTCATGACAAACTACTAAACCATTTTAAATGATGGGAAAATGGGTTGCTCATCAATAAAATAACTCATTTTTCTTACTAGGCCAAGAACGTGCAATAATGAGTAGTTAAGAAAGTAAGGTTGTTTATTTATTAGATGAATTAGTAAAAATATGTCTTGCAAGTTGTCATATGATGGATCGAATACATCTCTAGAGTAATTTGATAGTTATGCGTCTCCTTTCACAAGGACTATTTTGAGATCCAATTTTTAAGTAAATTCAATGATGTTCGATGTCGGATCACTAATCTAGTACAGTTCCTTCAACAAATAATTTATGATTCCATGACTCAACAACTGAGAATTACTATAAAGTTTGTAGAAGATGTTCAACTCAAAGGAAGCAAGTTGTGGAATGTGGCATCTGTAGGGAAGTTGTTGTGGCAGTTAGTGGTTAAGAAGGATGTGCTTTGGGTACATAGGGTGTATATGAAAGTCGAAAGATACCCATGATATTTGGGACCATAACCCACCACAAGATAGTAGTTGGTATTAGAGGAAGTTGAATGCGTTGAAGAAGGATATGCTGACTTGGTACTTTTCAGGAGCTTATAGTCTAACAGCTAATGGAAGTTACTCAACAGGAGCAAGTTAATACCTCTATGCTAGGAGTTCACAATAAGTTGAAAATTGCAGATTTGATTTGGAGTAGAATCTCACAACCAAGGCATAGATAGATTCATAGTTTAGTTGGCTGTGCAGGGCAGATTACTGACAAAGGATAGGTTGCAAGCACGGAATTGGAAACTGTAAAGGAGTAAAGTTATTACTACTGACCAAGAAGGGACGTTGTTTTGGTACTTTGATTCAGAAGTTCTTTGTGTAATTAGAGATATGCTGGAGGCCTAACTTTCATAACACCCTTCCTAGAAGGTGGTTGTAAAGTAAGGTGCTCTTTAGGTGTATTGTTTTGATTGTTAATGGTAATATTTACATTTGTTACCCAAATAACATTGATATAAAACATACTTCTTACAATTGCTTTTAATTTTTGGACAAGTTTCGTTGACATGCATGAGCAAGAAGGAAGCCATCGAGGAGTTCAATGATCCAAACATGATGTAGGCCTTGACAGGATACCTTGCAAGCCACGATCCTCACCAGGCGAACCCTCTAAATGATTTTAACAGTAAAGGAACAATAGACGGCCTCGTAATATAAATGCGGAAGAACAAAAAAATAGTTCAAACACAAAGCCCATAATACTCGAATACACTGCAAGTCGTGAGACGACTATAGAATACTAATATAACTTTCCGGGCATAGCCCTAATACATAATATAAAGATAAAACTGGAATGACCTTCACGGACTAATGATAGCTCATCTCAGTTGAACATGGCCGACATGATCTGAAAATCTACTGGACCACTCTAAACAGGTCCTGCATCAAATTTCAAGTGCAAGTTGAATGACCCTGCAAGTTCATAGACTCACCCTCTCATCTTACACCTAGGACAAGTCTGTACATGTGTAGCTTAAACAATATAGAACTAAATACAATTAAGCACTAAATCTAAGAATCAAATCAAATACATGCAAAAATCTCGAATATTTGAATGTACCTTTGCTTACAATACATGGTATATTTGATCGTCATGTCTTGCCCTATCTTCGGAGCATTAATCACAAAGCTAACCACTTGTAGCGGTCCATGGACTACATATCTTATTCAACACTGGCTCAATAGTGGAAGCTACTAAGTCTCTAAGGGTCATATCGTGCCCAATCTGAACTTGGTTTATGAGCTACACATCTTACTACTCGATACTAGATCAATAATAAAAAAATTACTAACTCGCCAAAGGTCACATAATGATCAGGCTGTGTGTGATGCAAAGTGAATGATAAACTAAGCTAATAAAAATCACAAACACATCATGAAGCTACTGAAATTATCAAAACTATGTAAAGCATACATACTAGGACCCTATGCAGACAATGCTTGATACTTCAAAACAAACTAATCTAACTCATGCTTATCGCGTACACGACTAGATAGTTTAAATGTATACAATCAACACATAAGATATGCTTTTTGATGAAAATTAAGTAATGTAAGAGTTAAAGTTTCACTTGCCTGGTAAAGATCAAATATTTACTTCTCTTGAAATGCTCAATTGCACTCCAATGGCCTCGCCTATTAAAAATCATGTATAACGGAATCAAATTAGTATAGAAAAACCATTCCCTAAAATTTTAGGTTAGGTCCAAGCCAAAGTCAGCCTAGACCCACATGGTCAAAATCAGGTTACCCATAACCCCATGAGTCCAAATTTATGCGTACATTTCCATTTCAAATCCATTTGGATGTTCAAATCTAGATTTAGGTGATTCTAGATCACAACCCAACTTTCACCTTCGATTACATGTTCAAATGATAGACCTTAGGTTAGATTCATGATATAATCTCACATCCGAGTTAGAGTCACTTACCCCCAAGATTAAAGATGAATCTTCACTTGAAACCTCTCAAAACCAAGCTCCTTGAGTCTTAAAATAGTGAAGAATGAAATAAAATTATTACTGAACTCACCTTCAAATACCCAGGTTGGACCTTAGCAGTGCTGGCGCATTGCCGGCTGCACTCGGCCAATGCTGACCGCACTGCAGACTACTATAGTTCAAAATATTTCCAACGTGTTTCAATGATGCTGAAACTCATCCGAGCCCCTAAAGTTCCAATCCAAACCATACTTTTATGTCATTGTACTTCTATGTCATAGTCTCATGTTTTGGCTATATTCGTGTTGATTGATTCATTTGATGGGTTGGTTAGGTGTCATCAAGGCTTAGTGGAATTTCAGTCATAATGTCCCTTTTGGGTTGACATAGTACAAAGTTATTATTCACATCAGGAAAAGGCCACAACAATAAACAAGAAACAATGAAAAATGAGGATATGTGCAGAAACTCTTATTGTTCGAACATAGAGCTTGGTTCTCAGATCAGATGTCAGAAAAAATAGACCAGTGGAGATTACCTTCTAATGGTTTCCAAGAGGACAAAAGAAACTCTAGTAAGAGCTTTTTGAAACTGAAACTCTAGTAAGAGCTTAGGCGTTCTTAGCTCTGCATTTCTCAGCTGCACTATAACCTTCGTAATAAGCTCTGGTCCACAAAGGGACTTAAAAGAAAACTTGCCTTACCTGTCAAATTTAATTAGATAAAAGAACATCATGTTCATGAAAGAAGAAAAGGATGTCACGGTTATAGTGTGATTCTTGAAGTACTCAATTTTAGTCATCCAAAGAAAGTTCACAGAATGAGAGTTCTATTGTGTGGAACAGTTTTTAGTTTTTATCTTACTTTATAATTCAGCATGTAAAACAGGGTTCCTGGTTCAGATCTTTTGAAGCAGTACCCACTGAGATGTATTTGGTAAAGCATAAGAAGTTAAGGTCGGGTTCATTAATGAAATGAACTGGTGATGCTCCTTTAGTGCTACAGCGAAATTTCTGAACAAGAAAACTGAAAATTCAATTAGGAAGAAGGGTCAATTCAATAAAATGTTTCTTTTATAAGTGTTCAATGGGTAATTATTGAAGAGGATAGATAAGTAAATTGTTAGCCTCGTGAAATGCAGAATTACATCGCCGCTGCATTTGTCATAGAGCAATTACAAGGATACATCCTTTAACAAGATAAGTGTTAAAAGTTGTAGACCAATCATTGCAAATAAAATGAGAACAGGAACAGCCAAGATTGAAGCATCAGACATGGTAATCGGTATGCACTTGAACTTCTCAGCATAAGTGTATACCAGCAACATAAACATATTTTCTACCTAAGATTAATGGCTTCAGCTTCAAAGAGAGCTCCAAAGGTAACTAATGTTGAATATCTGTAACATCCTAAGGGGTCGTTCGGTAGAGTGTATTAGAGAAAACAATGCATGCATTAGCTTTATGTATTACTAGTACCTTGTTTGGTACACTTTTTCAGCCTATGTATAACTAATGTCTTGCATTACTGTCCTTAAAGATTGCAAGTCAACATAATGTAATAACCATGGTTTTACCTAATCTTTGATGCAACACATTCTCTTACATGCACATATGTATGTAACTATAGCTATGCACATATGTTTAACCAAGTGCAACAATCATTAACAAGTATCTCAATTTCAGCAGTTAGGTCATCCCCTATAATTTGGAATTTGGCACCATATCTCTGACTCTAAAGCAAAGATAAAATATATAAAACCTCAATATTGAAGTCCTCAAGTTTAAGTGAGGCCATGTCCAGTTACCACAGATTGCCAACCAGCCCTGTCAGCCTAATATCAAGATTTCCCAAAATGAAAACCATAATGATTGGCCAAAATGCTAAAACAATACTAGTATAAGAAAATTGATACAAAGGAGACAATTCAAGAGATAATACTTGACCAATTGACAAACAAATTAATTATATACATTCACCAAGATTCAAAGCAGCATGTTATCGTTATTAAAGTCTATCGAACTCATAATCAGATCCTTCCAGCACCTTAGAAGGGTCACAATTGCTTGAGATTCAATTGGAAACATGACGTGAGTTATATTAAATGCATTTGTGTCCCTTATCTTAATTTAAGCACAATCAACTCCCTCTGTTTGCTGAAGATTGTGCAGTTGGTTAGTCAAGTTCATTCAAAATTCTCAAATAAAACTAGATCTGAGCACAATCTCAGCTAAGCATACAGATCCATCATCTCTTTTTCAGCAATTATTCACAGCCTATCAAATTTACTCCAAATATTTGCATTATTTAAACTGGATATATGTAGAACATTTACATATAAAAAAAAATCAACAGGATTTAGGCTCGGATATCATACCAAGAAACCCAGTACACAACAGATTCAACAACTGAAGAAAAAGGAAAGAGAGAAATGCTCAGAAGCCATAGGAATGGGCGGTATTGGCAAGATCTCAATTTTATTGAAAAATAAATATGAAATCTTGCCATGCCACCCACTCCAAAAGCTTCCCAAACCACTTATCCCCTTTCCATTTTCTACAAATTTCACAAGTTTTTTCCCCTTCTACATAGAGATGGTGTGAAGCGGCTGTAGGGTGGAAACCCTAATATATTGTGTGAGGTGAGAAAAATAGGAGGACAAGTGTACGTTTTAACCACCCATTGCTTTACTTTTGTTACACTTTAAGGAGTTGACGTCTATATATGATTCTACGCATCAAATCATTCCAACTTTACTTTATGGAGCAAACTGAAAGTAATTTTCTAATCCAAATTCAATAAACAATTATTATTTACTATTTTATTTTTTTAGGAAATACTAGAAATAAGGGAAAGGGTCAAATATATTAACCGAAGAAAAATTACGGCAGGTCGTGCATTCATCTACTCGATTCTGACTCGATAGGAGAAATCCTTAACTACCCAAAATCATTATCATTTAAGCAGAAGTCTTTTAAACAGTTTAACATACGAATAACCAAGAGAAAACTCATAAACATAAATTCCATTTAAACTTGAAATTTTCATACAATTGTTTTGAAAACAGTAAATACAATATTTTTCAAGGACCTAATCTAGACATGTACAAGAGCTTCTAATGAAACATGACAAGAGAAAATAAGACACAACTTCTGTCTGAGGAGTAGAGAACACGGAAGTTGATGATGGAGACTCGTCACTTCAAACAAAGGAACTTCAGTCAACCTATCACATACTTACACCCAAAAGGGTGTAGCAAGAGTAGTATCAGTACACCACACATACTGATAGATATCATCGGCCGACTAAGATTAGATCATGCAATACACATATAAAATTCAACGAACACAGATAATCTCATAACACAACTTAAACAGAGAACAACGATTCAAGCACATGTATAACACCAGACCTCACTCTTTATTTTACTTAATTCTTACCTTAACTTACTCCACTACAAGCAACTTACTCCACTACAAGCCCACGAGATTAAATTTAACCTTTTAACTTTCGATTTAACCTCAATTACTTCTAGACATTTTGTTAAAATTATGAAGGTACCCGATACTGCATACGTTATCGTCCAAACTCACATGTAACATTTTGACATTCATTAATCTTTAATCGATTATCATTAGTTACAGATTCTCACCCACATCCCAAGTTCACCCAGCAATAAGAAATCACATGTCACATAGCTAAATTTGACTAAATTGATTAAACTTTATGGTGTAATTGAATACGGAAATCTCCCTATCACAAAAAGTTTAACTCTCGTCTATTAACTTTCATTCTTATATATATTGCAGTGATTAATGTTGTGTATCTCAATATAATTGAAAACTTAACATTGGACATTGATGGACAACTATAATGCATAATTGCACATAATTACTGATAACGCCCAAACTACACCTCAATTTAAGAAGCGTAAGCGGTCGTCGGCAAATATAGAACCCAACAGAGGTTGGGGTCGATCCCACAGGGAATAAGGTGCGAATTAAGTCGTTAGTGAAGTAGATGACCAGTAATCAATATTTTTCGGTAAATAGGGGGGGTTTGCGTGATCAAATTGTAAATAAAACGAACAATAATGTATGAGAGATAATCAATAGGAGAGTGAACTAGGGAAGTGTTGACCATGGCGATGGTAACAATGTCGATTCTAAGCTTAACCGGGTTCTTTCTATATGTGTGTCACGATGTGATTGAATTAATGGTATTATCTAAACGTTTCTCAACCAAATAGACGAATTTACTTTTCAATTCTCTCGAACTTGAAAAGGTGTGCTTTTATATTTCAATCCTAAACATCAAGTTGATTAATCTAGTTACAGCATTAATCATAAGACGAGAGTTGGTAGTCTCGAATCCTCGTCATTAACCAAGTTTTTCCGGTTTTACTCTCTTTACTCAAGCAAATTTAAATCTAGGCATGTTCTAATGTTTGCAACCACTAGAAAACGTTAAATAATGAATGATTAACAACGTGACAACATATATATTGAACCCAACGCTACCCGGAATCTATAATGCTACTTTTGCCATGGCTCCCACAACCCTAGTTGTGGGAAGTTTAGTTAATCATGCTAGAAGAAGAAGAGAAGAAAGTTATATTCATAATAAAGAGAAGAGATTCTTACAATATAATGAAAACAATCTTCAATTATCCAAGAACAAGAAAATCAAGATCCCAAGAACGAATCAAGAACAAGATTGAAGGAAGAGGAAAACGTGTGTAGCGTGTTTCCTCTCTCAAAACTCGCCTAAACTCTCCTAGAATTATTGGGTGAACTATTGTAAAAAGCTTAACAAATAAAATAAACCTAACATAGGGTATTTATAGGAGTCTAGGAAACAAAGTCCCAAAAACGTTCGGATTCCGCGTAGCGGACTGCCTCACTGTGACGGTTTAGGTGACGGACCGTCACCACCTTGACGGACCGTCACGGTGGCCGTCACCACTAGGCAGTGGTGCTGCCTCAGGGTGACGGTTTGGGTGACGGACCGTCACCCACTTGACGGACCGTCACTTGAACCGTCACTCTTATCCAGAACGCTCTTTTGATCGGATTTCCTTCCTTTTCTACGTTTGACTCCATTTCCTGAAAACATAACATAAAACATTAAAAACGACGACGGTTGCTTGAAAACGTACGATTGTTCTTAGTTTAGAGACGTCGAAAGTGCCATAAAATGGCGGCACATCAACACCCTCAACTTACAACGTTCGCTTGTCCTCAAGCAACATGACACAAAAACAATAATACGACTCAACTAAGAAAACAAACTCGTGTCTCTAGCAACTCATGGTCATTCAATGCTTATTCGATTTCAAATCAAGCTCCCTAGTAGCACACAAATGTATGAAACATTAACTTGCAAGGATCCAAACATGTCATTCCGATATGATGGAATATTATGCATACACACGCACAGCTATATCTAACAGTCAATAGACAATACAGAAATCTTGGTGCCCTCACCACAAAGAAGTCCCACACACAAGATTTAGGACTAAGTAAGGCGCTCACACTCACAAACGAGTTCAAACAATGCACATGCGATGCCATAAGCTTGCCCTTACTATTCTATTTCAGTTTTTTGGAAAGCCGCTCAGGATCACTACAGGACTTGTTTTAGCTTGTAATGAGGCTTCGGGTGCAGGTAGGATACGTTTGGGGAATAGTGACTAAACCCTCCTTGGAATCACCGACCTACTATTTCCACATAACTTTACTTTGTCCATCCTTTATTCATCTCTTTATTCCCTTCTTTCTAGCTACAGGTGCGGCCTCTTTATTTTGATACTTCTTTTTATTTCTTTTTCGTTCTTTATCTTTCTTTTCCCTTTTTTTTTCTTTCGTTTCTTTTTCATCTTTTCTAAGACACACACCCGGAATTTTCATTCTATCCACAACCAAACTTATCCATCCTATTTTTCTTCTCATTTACCTCTATAGTAGCCACCCTCAACTTAGGCTGATTGCCTGAGTTGAGGTGCACGATGTCCAAGGAGGACCAGGGCCAAAACAGGGATTCAAAGTTAAACAGGAATGGTGACGGGTTATTGAAAGAACATGGTCAATTATGGCTCAAACAGGGATCAAAGGGATTATTTACATTTGGACGGTCTTATAGGTTAAGTGGACTGCACACAAAAAGGGCCTGTGATCCTTTCCTAAGCGACCACTTCAAACTTAACAAAATAGACCGGGCAAGTTCTAGATGCATGCACAGAGTAAGAATTTATAACAATCCGCTCACACACACTTGGCACCAAGAAACCATACCACTACCAACTATCAAGACAACACTCGGCTTAACATACTTATTCCAATCATAACCACACAATGACATCCAAGGATCCAGACCGTCAATCGTTTCAAACATAAGTACAAAATCAACTTTTTCAGAGGGGGCTCCTTTTAGTATATTTTCCAACAAAAAACGCCATGCTTGCTATAGACACTAAAAAAAAACTAAAATTTAAACGACAACCTAAACATGCTGGTTCTACTAGATAGCACACCGGAGGGAAAAGAAACACGGCAACAAAAACCCTCGGTGGTGTATGACTCACATGTATCCCAACACCCTCAACTTAGACTCATGCATTGTCCCCAATGCATACATGCGAAAGCTAAAGACTGTGAGAGAAAGGAATACCTGTGGAGCCCATAGGACTCAGATTCTGACATGATGTTGGAGACCGCCAGGGTTTCCAAAGCAGGAGAAATCGATGGAATAGGTGCACGCCACACCATTCTTTTGCGTTCCAGCTTCCTCTTTTATTGGCTCCATAGCTAGTCGCGACAACTTCTTCACTCTTTCTTTGCAGGTTCTTTTGCGGTGTTTTCGTTTCCTTGATCTATTTTCACCGCCTTCCTCTACAGGTTTCTTTTCTTGCGCTCCTAACTTCATTCTCATAACAGCTCGGGTCTCAACACAACCCTTCTCTTTTAGATGCACATCCGCAGGCGCTTCCTCAATAAAATTTAAAACCGCGACCACCTTCATGTTTCTTGGTTGCTTCATCAATTTGGACACATCAAACTTGACCACTTCGTTGTTCAATCTGAAGGTCAGTTCTTTTCTTTCCATGTCGACCAATACTCTTGCCGTGGCTAACAAAGGTCGTCCCAAGATTATGGGAACTTCAAAATCCACTTCGCAATCCAAGATCACAAAGTCAGCTGGGAATATAAGCTTACCAACTTTTACCAGCACATCAGACAATATTCCCACCGGTCGCTTTACCGAACGGTCAGCCATCAACACTCTCATGGACGTTAGTTTAGGATCTCCCTAACCCAATTGTTTATAGACTGCTAGCGGCATCAAGTTGATGCTAGCACCAAGATCACATAAGGCTTTTCCGAAGTTGAGCTTCCCAATGGTACAGGGAACAGTAAAGGCACCTGGATCTTCCTTCTTGTCCACTAACGATCTTGAGGAAATAGCACTGCAGTGGTGGAGGTTATCTTCTGGCTCAACGCTCACTGACCTCTTTTTGGTAATCGAGTCCTTCATGAAATTGGCATATCCGGGCATTTGTTCAAGCGCTTCCACCAATGGGATGTTTATTGATATCTGCTTGAGCATGGTCAGGAAATTCAGGAACTTACCATCTTCCACTTTCTTCTTCAGGCGTTGTGGGAAAGGAGGCGGTGGCCGAGGCATCATAGTTGGAAGCTTGTCGGCTTCCTTGCTTTTCTCCGCGGGCTTTTGGGTAGCCTCCTCTACATCGTCATCCGCTACATCAACTTGGGTTTGAATTATCGGATGTGAGTCCGGTAACGTTTTACCACTTCTTGTCGTGATTGCCATACAACTCGCATCGTTCCGCGGATTTTGAACGGTGTCACTCGGCAAGGTACCTGTCTTCCTTTGATTTAGCGATGCCGAGATGTGACTCACTTGCTGCTCTAATTGCCTGATTGAGGTGGAATGTGAATCCACTAACTGGCTCAATGCTGATAACTCAGTCCTCATCTCTTTTACCCTAGAGTCAGTCGATTCCACCTTCAGCAGCATCTTCGCCATCATGTTCTCTAGTTTGGACGTCCCTGCCTCGTTGCTAGCTTTGTCCCGATTACCAGGTGGTACATACAACCCACCTCTATCAGTGTTATTCCTCCAGTTTCCCTGGTCGCGATCTCTGTAGCCAGCTTTCTCATAGTAGTTGTCTCTCTGATAGTTCCGACCTTGGTTTCCCTGGCCATTGGCCTGAAAACCCCCCAAATAGTTCGCCTCCTCATCAGATTCAACCTCTGCTGCTCTACCTTGGTACCCTACAGCTTTCACCTTCTCCATACCTCCTGACATCAAATGCTTGGTCAGCAGGTCCATTTGCGTTTTTAGATGGGCCATGTCTTGGTCCCGTTCTTCCTCTTTTCTGCGCTGCTCTGCTGACATGCCAACTGCATGCTACTTCTGTATCACGTGTATGCCAGACCCTGTTGGTTTTTGTGAGCCTGTCCAAAATAGTTATGGCATCGGCAAACGTGCGACCCATAAATGCTCCACCTGCTGCGGTATTCAATGTCGGCTTGGTAGCCGAATTCAGTGCCCTGTAGAATGTCTACATCAAAAATTCGTCGTTCAATTGATGGTTAGGGCATTGTGTCAGCTTCTTCTTGAACCGCAACCAAGTTTCATGTAAAGCTTCGTGAGGTTGTTGCCTGAAATTGCTAATATCATCCCTCAACTGTATCATCCTAGAGGGAGGAAATAACCTTTCTAGGAAAGCTCCTTTCAACTCTCCCCAAGTTGTGATAGAGTCGGGGGTCAGCTCTGTCAACCATAACGCTGCCTCATCAGACAGAGACAACGGGAACAACCTGAGCCTGATCGCTGTCTGACTTACTCCAGGCAATTCGAACGACTTGCAGATACCCACAAAATTCATCAAGTGTCGGTTTGGATCGTCACCAGCAACACCACGGAACACTCCTCTCAAATTCAGCAGCTGAATCATCGTGCTAGTGATGTTGAACTTAGCCCCGAGTGCTAGCGGAGGAAATGCAATCGCGCCCGTGGCACCAACTCCATCTAAGTCGATCTCCTCATCGTTCAACTCTATGTCGACCTCAAGACCACCAGCATTCACACGTTGTTGGGCTTGCTGAGCTGCAGCGAGTCTCGCTGCCTCTTGTTGTTGCTCATTCATGTTTCGCCTTATCGTTCTTGCAAGCTCGTGGTCGTAGGGTAATATTGGTTCACCCGAGCCTCGGGTACTTGGCATGCAAAACTATGTACCCTGTAAAAACAAAAACAACAAATAAAAATAAAAGCAGAAAATATGACTAAGAGTCAAATAAACACACCGGACTTAATAAACAACCGTATTCCCCGGCAACGGCGCCAAAATTTGATAACGCCTAAACTACACCTCAATTTAAGAAGCGTAAGCGGTCGTCGGCAAATATAGAACCCAACAGAGGTTGGGGTCGATCCCACAGGGAATAAGGTGCGAATTAAGTCATTAGTGAAGTAGATGACCAGTAATCAATATTTTTCGGTAAATAGGGGGGTTTGCGTGATCAAATTGTAAATAAAACGAACAATAATGTATGAGAGATAATCAATAGGAGAGTGAACTAGGGAAGTGTTGACCATGGCGATGGTAACAATGTCGATTCTAAGCTTAACCGGGTTCTTTCTATATGTGTGTCACGATGTGATTGAATTAATGGTATCATCTAAATGTTTCTCAACCAAATAGACGAATTTACTTTTCAATTCTCTCGAACTTGAAAAGGTGTGCTTTTAGATTTCAATCCTAAGCATCAAGTAGATTAATCTAGTTACAGCATTAATCATAAGACGAGAGTTGGTAGTCTCGAATCCTCGTCGTTAATCAAGTTTCCCGATTTTAATCTCTTTACTCAAGCAAATTTAAACCTAGGCATGTTCTAATGTTTGCAACCACTAGAAAACGTTAAGCATGAATGATTAACAACGTGACAATCATATATATTGAACCCGTCGCTACCCAGAATCTATATCGCTACTTTAGCCATGGCTCCCACAACCCTAGTTGTGGGAGTTTAGTTAATCATGCTAGAAGAAGAAGAGAAGAAAGTTATATTCATAATAAAGAGAAGAGATTCTTACAATATAATGAAAACAATCTTCAATTATCCAAGAACAAGAAAACCAAGATCCCAAGAACGAATCAAGAACAAGATTGAAGGAAGAGGAAAACGTGTGTAGCGTGTTTCCTCTCTCAAAACTCGCCTAAACTCTCCTAGAATTATTGGGTGAACTATTGTAAAAAGCTTGACAAATAAAATAAACCTAACATAGGGTATTTATAGGAGTCTAGGAAACAAAGTCCCAAAAACGTTCGGATTCCGCGTAGCGGACTGCCTCACTGTGACGGTTTAGGTGACGGACCGTCACCACCTTGACGGACCGTCACGGTGGCCGTCACCACTAGGCAGTGGTGCTGCCTCAGGGTGACGGTTTGGGTGACAGACCGTCACCCACTTGACGGACCGTCACTTGAACCGTCACTCTTATCCAGAACGCTCTTTTGATCGGATTTCCTTCCTTTTCTACGTTTGACTCCATTTCCTGAAAACATAACATAAAACATTAAAAACGACGACGGTTGCTTGAAAACGTACGATTGTTCTTAGTTTAGAGACGTCGAAAGTGCCGTAAAATGGCGGCACATCAATTACTCTTGTGAAAGATTTCACCGTCCTAATACAATGCAACCCTAAAATTTTGAACATTCGACATTTTTCAAGAAGGGTGAAAAATATCAAGAGATTTATATGAGAGTAGATTAAAAATAGTTTTCTTTCAAATTTAGTAGTTGGATGAATTGTTATCTCATCCAAAGTCCGATTTATATAGACTTTGAATGAGATTTTGAACAAAAAATCTTATGAAAAAGTATTATATAGCGCATGAAATTTCTACACCGTGCACTTTTAAGTCAAATTAAGTACGAATTGGCAGTAGAATCATTTCAAAAAAATGCAAGCAAATTTTTGACCCAAATTTTCTTGCGCTATATGAGCCAAAGAAATGGATGACGGTCGTTAGGCATGTTCTTGTGCTATATGAGCCAAAGAAATTGGTAATGACCGTTGGACTATAGTTTATAAGCCAAAAGTCATAAGTTAGAAATTCTAACTTAGGTCTTTTGGCTTTATTTTTGTTATTTTGGTTTAAAAATAAGTTGTTAAAAGCATTTTTTTATAGTTACTCAAATATTATAAAAGCACTTAAAATAAATCAATTCAACCAGGTTCTTACTTTGGCTCGTTTTTTTCATCATTTAGATTCCGAACTCTCCAGACAGCTTCACATAGCTTAGAAAAGAGTTGGTAGAGCACCTATAATTTAGGCCGGCTAAGATTATTATCTGGAAGGAGGAGATTGCATACTCGGGCTTCAGAAAAAGTAAGTAATTAATGTTAAATTGGATAGTAAATTGAAATAGGCGCTAAACTGGATAAATATTTTTGACTAAATGTTATACAATATAAAAATCTCTTTCATTTATTTTGTTGATATCCTATTTGACTAAACTTTTGAAACACCAAACGTTTAATTTCTTTTATTCTAGAGAATGGCAGTATTTTGTCAAGTTTTTGGCGAAAAATAAGTATTTTTTAGATAGTAGCAAAAGATAGTAAAAGTAGGTTGTGCCAAATGTAAGTACTTTTGGTGTTTTTTAGGATAAGATTGCCTAACATCAAATATTTATATTTACCATTTTAATAAGTAGTTACTATACCTTTTTCGTAATTTGACACTTGAAATCACTTTTTTAAAATATTCGCCAAACACAAACTAACAACGAAAGCACTTCTCAAATATTTTACTCAATACAAACTGTTAATCTCCCAAATACTTTGTTTTAAAAGTACTTTTAATAAAAGTATGTTTTAAAATAAGTTCAATTTAGCATTTTAGCCAAAAAAGTTATTAGTGAAAGGATAAACTTTCTTTTTACATGGTTCTTACAAATCAATTCATCTAAACTCTCACTGTGTAATAAAAAATTCTAATATTTCAATATAATCACGACTTGTGTAAACTCTCCGTCTTTGGAGAATGTCAGAGAAATGCTCAAATATATTTGGATCTTGCCCATCATACATGAGGTGCATCGGCATTAAGAGTTTCTTCTTCATCATACATGCGATGGCTAGCATAGTCTCATTTGTGTCCACTTCTAGCAACTTTTCAATAATTCTTGTGTATGCTCTTGAATTGATGTGTACACAAAGCCCAAGTACGGATTGTTCTCTGTTCCAATGTCCTAACATGCAACGATTCTAAATTGTATATAATTTTTGGTATATATAAAAAGAATTAAAAAAAAATGCATGCAACTGCTTCTTATATGATTTTCCTACGAGACTAATATTTTCAAAGAAAAAACTACTTATTACATGGTTAGATAATTACAGTTCAATGAAATTGGATGATTTTCTACAAAAAGTGGTAATATTAGGAAATTATAGTTCAAACATCGTCTTAATCTTAATAGGGGAGTAAGTTTCACCGAATATCGATGGTCATTCAATTTTGAGTTTATCATACAAAAATTACTTTTCTATTTTATGTCACATAAAAGTCATCGAATTTTAAAATTTATCACACAAAAATGACTTTTTTATTTTTTGTCACATAAAAATTATCCAACTTAAAGTTTATCGCACAAAAAAATACTTATTTGTCATAATAAAAGCATCCAACTTTTGTCTAGTTAAACTAAATAATAAATCTCACTTGAACTTTTATATTTGTAGCGAGATATGACATTACACTCCAAAATAAGTTAATTATATTTGGGATAATTTCAAAAATCTCTATAAAAGTTTTGCTTCATAAATTTTTTCGTTGTAGTTTAGGATATCACATTTACTTATTTTATTTTGATTTCCTTATAACAACTTTAACTCAATACAATTAATGTAATAAAATATAATATGACTATTTTATCTTTGCTAATATACTCATTTGTTTAGTAAATTTTATAAACCACGTTCTTTTATCAGCTGAGGATTTGTTTCTAGAGCATCAAGCAATTTAATGACCAACACAAAATCTATATGTTTGCACTGTTAGAATGCTTACGGTAGCTACTACATTTGCGCAAGTTGCGCTTAGCTTGGCTATGGATTTGTAACGTTGCTCATTGGTGATTAGTATAGTCACCAAAGAAAAAACACCAAAATTTGTGAGCTTGATATTTTATGGCTTTGATTTGTTACCAGAAAATTAAAATAAGAAAATAAATATAATTTTGTAAACCACGAAGAGACAAGTGTTACTAAGAGAAATATGGGGGAAGGTCTCTAAAATTCATCCGTTACATTTAATGTGTTTTACTAAGCTAACTAGCTATATTTTAGAGTGTCATGCATGTTATATTTTTGGTACAAACTATTAAAATTCATATGAGAGTTACTTTTTAGTTAATTTGATCAAAGTTGAATAATTTTTGTGTGACCAAAATAGAAAAAATGACTTTTGTGTGATAAAATTTAAAGTTAAATGACTTTTATGTACCAAAAAAAAAAGAGTTTTGTGTGATAAATTTTAAAATTACACGATTTTTATGTGAGAAAAATATAAAAATAATTTTTAGGTGATAAACTCAAAATTAGATACTCCATTAGGGTCTTTATCAATTACTTATTCCACTCAAAAGAATATTACTAAGTTCCAAGTTGAAAATTTTGGTTTCAACATTACTTCTGTTGATTGACTTCAGATTAAGAAATGATAAGTATTAAATGAGATTAATTATAATTAATACTGGAAATTTAGTAAATTAAACATTTATCTAATATTCTTTTGAGGGGGATATAAAATATATATTGAACAAGTAAAAATGTTCATAACAGACCCTACCATTCCAGCTCCAATCGAGTATTGCAGTGTCTTCTCAATCATCAACATATCAACTCTCCCCGAAAGATAAAGATAAGTCCGTAGCAGATCTCCATGTCGATTCTCCTCAGCTGACCATGCCCGAGTCCAAATTGCCCATGGACATGGGCTGGAACCAGTCTCATCGCGTACTCCATCAAACGTATTATGTACGGTCTGATAAGTAGGCAAAGCATCCTCAGTTAGCATATTACCCACAAGCATAACAAAGTACTCATCTGAAAGCCCTATAACTCGCTGTCTTAGGGCCCGAAACTCTTCCATGAATACATCGGGCCCTTGAGATGGATCAGGGAGAAACTCAATGGGCTGCCAACATTTCTCTACGGGCTTGCGTAGAGGGAGGACACTTTCGAAAACCCAAGATTCTAAAGACTTGAAGATTTCCAATTTTTCTGGTGGCATTGAGTGAGTAACTTGGTGGCGTGATGATGGAGGAGCCACCGCGAAGACCGGAGATAATCTCCGGGATGAGGTGGTTTTGCGATGTAGTATGGTGGTTGTAGGGCGAGGTGACGCCCCCTACAATAGATTGAATATTGTTGAATTGGGAGAAACTTGTTGTTTGCATGACTAATAGAAAGTTAAAAGTGTTACTAGATGAGTGACAAATATTGTTTACAAGGAGTTTTCATTTATAAGGATATAAAATAATTTGATGATTTTTTGAACGGAAAGTTTAGCCACTAGCTATAGCCTAAGTCCTTAACTCATAAATGTTACAAAAAAAAAGTTTATTATCTGGCGCACGTGGAATGTGATTTCCCACACGTGGCTACTCTCTCCTTTTGAATTTATTTGTTTTTTTTTTAGTCCGTTTTAAAAATAAAAATCTCTTTTCCTTTTTAATGAGTTTCCATGTGATATACGTTAAGGTCATAAGATTAAAAGGGATTTTAATACATTTGATGGAGTATATACAATTTAAGATCACAATATTCAAAATTTCTCTTTACTTTCTTAAATTTCATTTCTAGTCAAAATAAGACAAAACAAATTGAAAGGGAGAAAGTATTAACCTGCCAGGTGTCCCCAAGTAATTAGTATCAATACCATTTTTTTCTTTTTCTCATTATTTCGATTGTAGCTATTGGCCTATAAGAGGGTATTTGGCCATGAAAATCAAATATTTTTCACTTTATTTAGAATTTTTGAAGTTGAAGTTGAAATTGAAATTTGAATTGTGGTTGGCCATAATTTTTACAAAGAATATTTCGAATTTGAATGTACTTTTTCTAAATATGATTTATACCCTTCAATTTCTAACGATCTAACTTGACTAATTTTCCTAAAACATATAATCAAATCTGCTCTAAAAAGTAATATCTCAAACTTGAGTCACATAATGTCGTCGATTTGATCCTGTATACGAGCTACTACATATTATTACAAATATTTTTTCACTTTATTTAAAAAATTTGAAGTAGGAGTTGAAGATGGAGTTGCTTGGTCATAATTTTTTACAAATAATATTTAATTGTTTGAATGTATTTTTCCTAAAAAAAAATATGAAATATGACTTAAACGTGAAATATGATTTAAATGGACTCATTTTTATAAAAATAAAAAAATTAGGTTAGAATTTGAAAAAGAAAAATATAATGAAAGTGAAAAAATAAAAGTGAAAATAAATTTTTGGGTGTATTTGAAATTTTCATGGCCAGGTATTAATTTTCAAATAAAGTAAATTTTCTTTTTATCAAAAAAAGTAAAAAATCCTCAATGATCAAGCGAATCCTAAGAGTTTGAGTTTAATTATTTTTATCTTTTTCCCAAAGATTTAACCTTGAAAAAAGATGGAATAGCAAAGAATAACCATCCCTATTCTAATTTAAAATATTCATCTATAATCCCCATTTATGAAATTAATTTTCGTCAATGATCGGTATTCTTAAAATATTTTTAAAAAAATAACCAATCGATGTCTGTTGATTTTTGCAAAAAAAAAGAAAAGAAATGACCAATCTCGATCAGTTGGCCATCGATTTTCTACAGAAAAAAAAGTGACAAAAAATACCTAGTTTACAGTTGTCCACCTGCTAATTAAAAAACAATACAATATACAGCTAACTCCAACACTACTACATGTTGTCAATCAATTACCCAAACTGTTATAGAACATCCTCCAACCAAAATCACCTCAAACTCTAATCTGAAACTCCTTCGATTGTCAATCAAAATCCATTAACAAGTCATACAATACTTAAACAAGTTATAAAAGACGTTCATCAAATATACAAGTCATAAAAAAATAGCAAGTATCTAATAATTAGTCTAAATAAGTATCTAACACAAATCAAGAGTGTTTTTCACCACATCTTCATCTTCATCTTTGCTACTAGAAGGTTCGTCCACAAGACCTCGTATAGGACGATCGTAGACAAGATGATCGCGGATAGGATGACCGCATGAAAGTCGAGGATGAGGGTAGCATCATGATCAGCACAAAGGGGAATCTGAAGCACTCTTGAAGGAAGTAATGAGTTAAACTGAGCCTTAAGCCCCGCATACTATTCATTCCGACACCTCTCTTTGGTCTTTTTCACTTGAAATTGGTTAGATAGCTCAACGATCTTTTGCTTCTGCACATACAAACACAGTTGTTAAGCATAGCGCGCTGAAATGCATACTAAGCACGTAAAAATATTAAAACAAGAGACAAATAATATCAAAATATAGATACTTATAGTCAAATATCATGCATAACCTTAGATCATCCAAAAGAAAAGAAATTCCCTATAAGAAGATACGAAAAATTCACGGAGTAGACGAAGATCTAATAATAACTTAACGTGATTGACATTCTACAGAGAACAAAAATACTAAAAAAAAAACTATTTATTTAGATTAAAACTTTATTTAATAATTTATTGATGTAATATTTTGATAAAAGTCATCATCCACAATGAAATTGTTTTTAAAATCCTAATAAATTCTTAAATGTTAGGAAAGAGAAAAATAATAAAGTTGTACCTAACTTCTTTAAATGACTGCTACATACATTATATTAAAATTAACATCTTCCTATAAAGCAATATATATAGATACTACTTTAGATTGTTGAAACTTTAAATGGAGTTATGGTTGTGCATTCATTATCTACGAGTATCATCCCCAAAAGGCATCTTATAAAAGATTTTTGTTTGATGAGTAATTAGTGGCCTGGAGGGTTGATATTCACCAATATGCATTAACATGACCGATTTCATATAATTGTACATGTGACAAAAAAAAAATTCAACAAAAATGGTCACGTGTATATGTGATGTATATATAATGTATCGATATTGTATAAATAGTTATGTAATGTAATATCAATATTATATAAATAGTGTATAAACGTATATATATGATATATAATTATGTATTGTAAATATATATATACATTAACAACTTGTCTTCGTATAAAGATGACATGACCATCAAAGACAACTCAAATTTTTCACTTGCCAGCTCTTCTAATTCATCCACTTGTGCTTTGATGATAATTGCATTCTTGCAAATAATGAACAAGAAAATGATAAGGAAGAAAAGTATTGAGACTCTTTGAGGTGGTTAATTTTTTCTAGGTAAAAAATGGTGCTACTATGAAATGAAATATGTGTTGTGTAATTGGAATACAGCTAGCTAGAGAGACATGGTGTTTATGGTGTCCATCAATTAAGATTGCAGGTCTTGGTAAGACATTTGCACTTTGGCAGTAATAATATGGGCCGAATGGTCATTTTATAAAAAATAGGTCGGATAATTATTTTGAGTAATAAAAAATAAATGGTTATTTTTTGGGTAAGAAATTTAACCCAATGGATATTTTGTCTAATTATCCCAAATTATAGCTGAATACCTTTAAGCCAACAAGTTTACAAAATATGTACAAATCTTTGCACGGATTATTTCTATTTTGGGTGATCTTTAATTTATGTTCGTCAAATTGGTGGTCTTTAACGTTTGCCCCTGCTTCTCATTTAATAAAAATTTGTGGGCTAAAGCACCCTTAACTATGACCTAATTTCGCAAGATAATTCGGCATAAGTTATGTAGTATCTAATTCGCAAGGCATAAGTTTAGCAAACTTTTACTTGTCCGACAAAAGTTCTGTATAAGTTATGCCTCTTTTAGGCATACTTTTTGTGGGTTCTAAAACTGAACTTATGCTTCTATCGGCATAAGTTTTGCAGAAACTAAGTTATGCCTTGTAAGACATAACTTGTGGGTTATGAACTTCTCAAGGCATAACTTGTGCCTTATGAATTTTGTCTTGTGATTTTTTTTTTGGTCTTGTAAAGTATGACTTGTGTCTTGCGAATCTTTCTTTTTTCTAATGTCAGAGGTCTTTTCGATCACTTTTTTATTACTTATAGTGCTAAAGGATAAAATTAAATACCACCTAATTGAGGGGCAAAATTAAAGACAACACCAAAATAAATGCCTCAAATATGTACATAATGTATATGTAGTGTATACTTTATCCTAATATACATATAGTATACATATAGTATACATATGATGTACATACATATATCCAACATATACACACCATATATAATCGAGTGTATTGTAATATGTACTTTGGCCATGTTTGATAATTTAAACGGTCGAATGATATATATTGATAACTATCTCTAAAGTATAAGCTTTTGGGCCCTAATTTTTTTTGGGGGGAGGGGAAGTCCCAATTTTTTTAAATGATGGCTATATTTCTTATATTAGAAGAAAAGAAATTTTGTTAGATAATCGTTTGGCGCAAAAAGGTGCCCCAAAACCAATTAACGTGCGCACAAAATTTGTGGATTGCATCTGACAAGTAACATCACACTATTTTTATCTCATCAAAATTAGTATGATATATTGCTTGTATAACGAAAACGATCTTGACTCATTAACTAAAATCTTTCATAGCAGCATACCCATTTCGTTTATAGGAATCTGAGCTTCCATTTAATTTTTGAAACACCATAACTTTTTCACTATCATCCTAAAAAAATTAAACTCTATTTTATGTAGAGTTGTCAGAGTACGATTAACCTTTGTCTCTGATCCAATGAATATTGCCCTTTATATGGACCGAAAGCTATCAAAAGTAAAGATCTGAGAAGCCAATATATAAGAAATTAATTTGATTGCTTTTCTTTAAAAAAGAAGTTAGGGCAACAAAAATAAATATTTCTATCTGGCTCCACTTTGAATGTTGTAAATGCCATAATACTTCAATTATTTTTTGCGTGATTAAAAAAAGTAAACGGATAAATTAACTTTCACAATATTGATGAGTACGAATGTTAGAAATAGTGTTTACTTGTCATTTCTCGGCCTTATCTTTAAGAAATAGCCAATATCATGAATTTTTAACTTTCATAAGTGAAATTGCGTGACAATGTTCTGAAATCTTACTTGTAAAAATAATTAGTTGAAAAAGTTTCTATTTCTAAATTTTAGGGAAAAGGACATAAATGACCATCCGATCAAACTATTGACAATCGAATAACCAAATAACTCATTATGTAGCCATTTTGGCCTACTTCACTGCTTCACTCCTTTTTTTTCAAAAAAAGAAAACCTTTAAACTGTTATTTTTTTCGCTGCTTTTCTTTCTTTTTTTGCTGCTCTTTTTCTTCTTCTTTTTGTTGCTCTTCCTTTTTTTTTAAAACAAAAAAAACCTTTTTATAATCAATACTATAAAATATATACATTTATTATGCAATATTATATATATATTATTATCAGTAGACTTTTATATACACTTCATATTCACTCTTTATACAATGTATATATACATTATATATATTTTTATATAACAATGATATACTTTTTATACATATACACTCGTGATAGATATATTTTTATACAGCAATAAAATATTTTTATACATATCTTATGTAGCTACATATTTTATACAACAATTATACAGTTTCTATAGAAATTTTATATAGATACATATTCTATATAACAATGATACATTTTCTATACAATTGTATTTAATTGTTAAAAAAATAATTTTTTAAGCAAAAAACAGGAAAAAAAAGTAACGAAAATAAAAAAAAGAAAGCCGGAATATCACAAATTTAAAAATACAATTCTTTAGCCATTCGGTTGATATTTATTTGACCGAATGGCCATCCCATTTCTTTTCCCCTAAATTTTAAGAAAATCGGTTCGAATTGAATGAGGTAGGGACTCAATGGTAAGCAAATGTAATAGGATAAACTACATAATTAAATAAATATCCTTACCATAATTACTAAATATCACACTACTTTAAAATAATTACATATTATCCCACTAGTTTATAATTTCATATCAGATTTGATGTATCTGACAAAAAAATCTCAAAAGTTCTTTTTCTCTTTTCTCTCTCGCTTCTTGTTCTTATTGTTCGAGATCTTCTTCTCTCTTTCCAGATTCTCAATCCTCAAAAAATGATAAGAACCCTAATAATCTTCACCATTCTTTTTCTCCTCTTACCATCTTTATATCCTCTGTAAATTCAAGTCCGAATCTGACACTATTGGAGGCCCACAAGGAGATAATCAAATTCGAGTATGCTTGCTTTCCAAGAATACTGATGGGTATTCTCTAAATTCCAGTTTCGATATTAGATCTAGTGGTAAAAATATGAGGAAATTTTAAAAAGATCAGTCCAATTAAAATTAATTGAACTTTTATACCAACACTTTGTTAATTACAATCCATACCAACTATTTGAATGCCAAAAAAAAAAAGAAAAAAAAAAGGAAAACTCTCGCATCACTTACTCTCTCTTTTTCAGTTTTTCTATTTTTGTTTCTCTCTCCTCTTTCTTTCTAGCCTTTCTCTCTCTTTTCTCTTTCTGTTTTCTCTCTTTTTCTTTCTTTTTTCTGTTTCCTCTCTCTTTCTCTTTCTTTTTTCTTTCTATTTAATACTTTTACCTTCTTCTTTTTTGTATTTAATATTTTTATCTCGCTCTTTGTATTTTATATTTTCACACTTCTCTTTCTCGTTTTATGTCTCTCTCCCTTTCTCTTTCACTTTTTCTTTCCATCGTTGTATTTTGTATTGTTATCTCTCTCTTTGTCTCTCTTCCTTTTTGTATTTTGTATTATGTATTTTCACCCTCCCCCCCCCCCTCTCTTTTTCTTCTTTCGAATACAATTGTATCAATCAATACAAATACAATTCGTATCAATGAAATATAATTTGTATTCAATTATATCAACGAATACAAATACAATTCGTATTAACAAAATACAATTTGTATTCAATTGTATCAACGAATACAAATACAATTCGTAAGCGAAATACAATTTGTATTCAATTGTATCAACGAATATAAATGCAATTCGTATCAACAAATAGAAAACACAATTTGTATCAATGAATACAATTTTTCTTTATCTCCTCTTTGTATTATATATATTACAAATACAAATATAATTCGTATCAACGAAATACAATTTGTATTCAATTGTATCAACAAATATAAATATGCAATTCGTATCAATAAATAGAAAATATAATTTGTATCAACGAATACAATTTCTCTTTCTCTCTTGTTTGTGTTATACATATACGCTATATACAAATACAAATATATCAATTGAGAATTGTATTTAGAGAAAGAGACGGAGGGAGGAAGAGAGGCAGCGAGAGGGAGGGAGAGGGAAGAGAGAGGATCGAGATTGGGGAGAGAGGGAGGAGAGTGGTGAGAGAAATAGATGAGAGAAGGAGAGGCTATATACCAATAGTTTTGACTAATTGGCAAGGAGCGTAATTGATTTAAACTATAGGCATGGAGTGTAATTAGACCTCTAATGTTGGTGTGTTATGTAATTTTCCCATATTATAATACCCCATATTTTTAGTGAAAATACATAATACAAAATACAAAAAGAAAGAGAGACAAAGAGAGAGATAACAATACAAAATACAACAATGGAAAGAAAAAGTGAAAGAGAAAGGGAGAGAGACATAGAACAAGAGAGACAAGTGTGAAAATACAAAATACAAAGAGCGAGGTAAAAATATTAAATTCAAAGAAAAAAAAGGTAAAAGTATTAAATAGAAAGAAAAAAGAAAGAGAAAGAGAGAGGAAACAAAAAAAAGAAAGAAAAAGAGAGAGAAACAGAAATAGAAAAACTGAAAAAGAGAGAGTGAGTGATGCGAGAGTTTTATTTTTTTTTATTTGATTTTTTTTTTGGCATTCAAATAGTTGGTATGGATTGTAATTAGCAAAGTGTTATTATAAAAGCTCAATTAATTTTAATTGGGCTGATATTTTTGAAATTTCCTCTTACAATATCAGCCCAAGAATGTTAATGGGATATCACCGTAATATTGGCCCATTTGAAAGATGGAGTGGGCTTTGGTTGTGGCCCTCACTTTAAGTTTCCCTTGTTTAGGATTAATTACTTGACTGAGTACTTGTTAATAAATAATTATTATTTTTAAATATATTTTTTATTTATTATCATTTATAACAATACTATGATACTACTAAAAGTTTTAAAAGTGAATTATGCATGCAACATAGATTTATTATAAGTGTCTTAACATGTATTATGCTTGTTTGGTAAGAAATCTTCACTATGTATTATAAGTGTCTTAAGGTGTGTGATAAATATATTATCCATGAATAAAACTTGTATTGTATGTGTTTTATAAATTATTCTCTGTAATATGTAGAAATAAGGGTAAGTCACATATTTGATCGATCGACCAAGATAATTATATTTATTAACTAAATATATAAAAAATGCATACACTATTTTATATTAGAAATGTCTATTTTATGTATATCATATAATAATAAACAAAAAATATATATTTCTTGGTTATTATTTAAATGGACGGCTATACAATTTAGTTTTCCCTAGAAATAATGGTGGCTATTTTTTGGGTCTTGTTTTTTTTTAAAGAAGAAATAATCATTATTTTGGTATTTAAAATTTTACAATAATTACAAGTGTTGTATGATTATTTGCGAAAATTTCCCGTAGTCACTATACTTAAAGGCTTAAAGCGTTTAGTTCCCAATAAATCCTTTTGTTTTTATAATTCCTATCAAATTTAACCCGAGAAAATTTATCAAAAAATTGATGAAGATCAAAATTACTTAAAAATATATTTGAATGACTACTTTGGACGTACCCCTCAGCATAAGAGACCGATTGTGTTATTTTCTTGAAACATTGTAATACAACACAAATCACAATATACAAAAATTCTACAAATTCTTGAATCCCTTTTTAACAGCTTCATGTAGAATACTTTACCAGCAATTATTATTTTTTACATTAAATAATATAATTTGATTTAATAATTAAAAATTAATGTGGAGAATGAATATTATTTAATCATGGTTAATAATAAATAAGGATAATAATATTTTTGATTTCTTGATTATGGATAAATTTTAGTTTTGATCCTTGTGATATTGATTTAACTTTTAATCTTTAATTAATTAAAGGGTGTGTATGGATCGAAGAAAATATTTTTCAATTTTTTTTTAAATTTTTTCATGTTTGGTTGATCAAAAATTTTGAAAAATATTTTCTCTAGGAAAATAAATTCCTTAAAAATGAGAAAAATGAAGTAAGAGAAACGAGTTCCACGAATGACATTCCATATTAATTGTGTCTGCACTACCCTCCAATATAACCCATCTTTACAACTATCCCGGTATCCCTCATTCCCACTACTCCACACTCCTTATCCCCCCCTCTCCCCGCACCCCCACTACCGCCTACCATTGTCTTTGTTTAAATTATGTATAAATGCTTTATTTACCTAGAAAACATTTTTCATAGAATATATTTGTCTTCATACTAAACACCCAAAATGTCCCTTTCAGGTAGAAAATATGTTATATTTGGACTATTAAAAATATATTCTACCCAAATGTAATAATAATACAAGCTTTAACATAATACATGAATAATTAAATGGTCAATAATTCCGAATATTTACTGGTAAAGGGATTATGTGCACATTTCAGATAATAGAAGGTTAAATAATATATTTAATCAGATATTACAAAAACTAAAACTAAAATTTATTAATAATTAAGCGATCAAATAAACTTAATATTTTATTTATTTTTTTACCCCTCCTAGGAGATCCCACCCCTTTTGCTCCCTTGGTGATTCGAATTCACAACTTCTGCGTTGAAAGTGAGGGAAGCTTACCATCAATCAAACATGATATAAATTTCATACCAAATTTAATTTTGGAATATTCCACCTTATCCCGCATACCAAACAATCTCGAATATATCTTAATTAACAACTTTTTTATGGGTCAAGAGTCAAGACCCTAAAAAGTCAAGCAAGAAATAGAGAGGAAATGATCTAAAGCTAATTACTTTATGGCATATGCTAATCTCTTCTACTAATATACTACCATTGCCAACACTCTATTGATGAGTATATGATGTGGACATGTATATTCTGTTTGATGACATCAATAAACCGTATCCATAGAAGCAATTAATCCTTAAGATTTCCTCTTTTTTATATGTAATATAAAATACATAAGCTTCCAACCAAACAAAGAAACCTCATTTATCTAAAAATAAAAAACCAAAGTTTCAAGTCACCATCTGATTTACTTCTTCTAGATCTCTCTCTCTATATGTGTATATGAAAAAACTCAACATGAGAAGCAACAAAAAAGAGAAAGAAATGATGGGTATTTCTGAACTTGAAGAAGATAAGCTTTCCCAAATGGTAAGAGATTTTATTGAAATGGATTGTGAAACTTTTCAAGTTGATGAACTTGTTGATCATAATAATCCTACTACCTATCTTTCCTTACAGGTACATATTACCTCACTTTTTTTTTTGTTTAAATTTCTTCATCTAATAATGTTGACTTCTTCTTTTCATCTTTATCTAAAATCCCTTTTTAAAAAAAATTTGTAGGATATTCTTGAGAATGTTAGTGATGTTGAAACAGAGATTCATGGGAAAATCTTGTTTTATTGGAGAAACATGGTTAATAATATGGAGCCTAAAAAGTTAAGGCAGTGGATTGTGAATAGATTAAGAATGGATAAGTATGAAGCTTCTCTTTGTAAAACTTCTTGGATCACTTCTTCTGGACGTCCTTCAGGTACTATTCTACCCCCCCCCCCCCCCCCAAAAAAAAAAATAAAATACTATTAATAATAATGGCTTTGGATATATAATATTATGGTGAAATATTAAAAAATTTATTTGAGAATATTCCAAGTGAAATAATAAAATTTATTCAAAGAACTTTTATCCATTTTTTTCAAATAAAATTCATTTATACAGACACAATTTCAACTTAAAAATGTTTCTTTTTTCAGGTTCAACTTCAAATCTTTTTTTTAAAGTGTATTTTAAGTGAAATAATGATTTTTTAAGTTAAGGTGAAAAAGAGTATCTGAAAATTAAAATTACGTTAATTACGTTTGGATATGCATTTCTCTTTTAAGATATGTTAAAAGTTTTGTTAGGGAATATACTACTATATCTTAAAATCTTTTTTTCACGTTGGAGTAAAAACTTGACTATAATGTATAACCAAACAGTCATCTGAATTTTTCTTCTTTTTTTTTTGATAAAAAAAACAAAAACAATTATGTCCAACTCTCAAATAATTTTTTAGGTGAAATTTATATCCAGATACAATTTCAACTTTCCAATATATTTTTTTTCAACTTAATTAATTTCAATATTTTTTTTTGCCCCTTTTCTTTTTGCTGATTTTTTTTTTTTTTTTTTTTTTGGTGTATGTTGAAGCATTTCAATTCACAGGTGCTTATGAATACATTGATGTGATGATGAAAGAAGTTAGCAATGGATCAGAAACAGTGAGACTAATAGTGGATATAGATTTTAGGTCTCAGTTTGAGTTGGCAAGGCCTACACAAGAATACCAAGAGCTTTCAAATTCTCTTCCATCAATATTTGTGGGTACTGAGGAGAAACTCAATGGCATTATCTCTTTGCTATGTGCAGCAGCCAAACAGTCCCTTAAGGAGAAAGGCCTACATGTTCCACCTTGGAGAAAAGCTAGCTACATGCACTCTAAATGGCTCTCTCATAACTGCAAGAAAATTGCTTTGTTTGCACCACTCTGCATATAGTTTGAAAGGACTAATTAAAAACTTTTAGAAAAAAGAGAGAACTAATTAATGGTAAGAAAGTTTTTTGTTTTGTTTTTCTGTTTTCCTCTTTTGTTCTAAAGATGGTATTGGTACTAGTTTGTATATTGTCAAAGGTCTAGTTGCTCCTGGCTTGTAATTATGAGGATTAGAAGTGCTTGAAATTTTTTGTTGCTGCACTTGTAATCTTGTTTGATATATATCAACTTTTTTTTTGTCTATCTATATCCGCATTCAAATTTAACTGATTCAAATTTGTATCGAAAAATCTATTCTTTAAGAGTAAAATGTTTCGTATTAAGCGTAACTTCATGGATTAAGTGTATGGATTCAAAATTTTTGGTTAGTGATAAAGGTATATTTATCACTCCATCATAACCTTCAGTGATGATTCACTACAAAAACATGTTGCAAATCTAGTGCCAGAACGATGGACGACCTCAATTTTTTTTGCTTAAAACCGATCACAAAACGAACTTGTCTTAGTCGAAAAATGGTTGGTCAGTTTAAAGAAACCGATGGACTTCCTCAGTTTTCTTGTTCATCGTTTTCTTTGAATAAAAAGACCGATATAATTTTTTTTTTAAAAATCAATAGATTCCGTTGATTTTAGAAATATTTTTTTTAAAAAAAATGCAATAACTTGAAACTGAACTCAAGTATTTGCTATGACAGTGGACAATTTTACTAGTACTAACATATGTTCTTTGATGAGATACTCTCATTATTTTTAATTTATACTCTTCAATTGTAATTTTACACTTAAAAATATGAGATCTCTTGATTTTCGTAAAAATAAAAACCAAGAAACTCAATTAGTTTTCTTTTAAAAAAAAGTTTTTTATAGTTTTCGCAGGCGTCCATTAATTTTCTTAAAGTTTGTGAATTTCTTTTAAAAAGAATACATCGAATAACCGATAGAGTCCGTCGATTTTAACATTTTTTTTGCAGTGGATATCTCTATAACGTGTGGTATATAATTCAATATATTCCTTTCGTTACCCTTTTCTAACAAAATATTGGTAATCAAATGATTATTTCAAGTTATAATTTTTTTAAAAAAATTATCAGGGTATACTTTTTATTGGTGTAATTTAAATTAAACTTTTTAGGTGAACTGGTAAATGCAAGAATTCATTCTAATAATCAGCTTAATTAGACACTACTGAATATTTATATATTTAATGAAGACTTCAATACTATAATAAAAAGTTTAAACTATTCTAATACAAGTCTCAAGATTTGATAATTGAACTAGATTGTTAAGGGAATATTTCTGACGTCATTTTTTTGCGTAAAATATTTATATCTTATACCCCTATATTTCTTCCTCTCTACTTTTGTCGTCCTCATTGTAGAAGGAAGGCAAATATTGCAAAGCTTAGATGGAGGATGCTTTTGCCTTAGAGATGTTACTTTTGTAGTTTCAATTTGCTTTTCTTATTTTTTGACTTGAGACATAGTTTTAAAAAGTAAATAATTTTTTTAAAATTTATGATCTTAAATTAAAGATATATCAAATATATCAAAATATCTTTTAATTTTATAATCTTAAACACATTATGTAAAAAGTTAAAATTCAAGAGTTGCCAAAAAAAGAAAAAAACACTTTTTTAAAACGGATTAAAAGAGAAAGTAGAACAAACAAATAGAAACAAAGAGAGTACATATGTTGGTTCTTATTCATTTTCTCCCTAAGGAAATACTCCCTTCGTTTTAATTTATTTGTCTTAGTCCGATTCAAAAAGAATTTTCTTTTCTTTTTTTGATAGCTCCTTAGTTCTACTTTTCATAAGACATGTTTAAGACCATAAAATTAAAGAATATTTTGATATATTCTACACATCTTTAGTGTAAGACTACAAAATTCAAAAATCTTCTTTATTTTCTTAATTCTATATCAAATCAAAGCATGATAATCAAATTGAAACACAGTGAGTAATTTTTTTTTTGATAGTAATTAATAACACTAATTAATGCTGCCACCAATATTGTATTAAGGGATAACAAGAGAGAGGGAAAGAAAGAAAGTAACTTGGCTTCCAAGTCATAACAAACAATAATGGGACGATGCAAAAAAGATTCCCAAGTTGGAAAGCCTTTTTTCTAAGTTGTCCAAAAATTCAACACTTGTAATGTAATGTACAAGTGAGGGTTAGCTATTTGAGTTTCAAGCACATTAATAAAGAAAGCAACATTTTACAAACCTCCAATTTCAATTTGAAAAAGAAATACGCTACTCCACAATGAATTCATGAGATGACAACACTTTCTTTTCCTTTATCTAAAGTTTAAATATATACAACTTTATCCTTTTGTCATTAAACATATTGTCTATATCCTACGATGACTAACCATATTTTGCATAGTATACACGTTTTTGACAATATCCATCGCCTTCATGAAAATATATGTTTATATCAAAATTCAATAATTTAGTTTTGATGGTTAAAAATAAAGTAATGAAAATAGTCTTTATATCTCGCAAAAATAGAGGAAAGGTCTGTTATATATCCTATCTTATCTAAATTTACTTGTGGAATACTCTGTGTATGTTGTTGGTGTAATTAAAAATAAAGTAGGAATATATATTACTTAATCATATTTAACTGATTAATTAATAGTATGAGTATAAAGGACACATAATCTTGCAATTATTAATTTGCTGTACACGTGGGCGTGTATGTGTGTGTAAATTTTACACCATTCCGCCTTTGCCTCCATTTGTTTGTTTATTTTTTGAAAATTGTTATGGAACAATTCAATCAAATAGTTTGTCATGTTATCTACAGCTTGGAAATTGCTAAGCTATGGAGTAATTGTTTTAATAATTTTAAAAAATCATATTGTAAGAATCAATATGATGTACTTGACAGGTTACAACACTATAATAATATTGAACTAATCCTGTCAAAATAAAAAAGATAAGAGAAATAACCAATGCTAGTTTTCCTTTGTGACTCATTGTAGATCAGTTGAAAGACTTTTTCAAGAGTCACTGAATTTAATTCGTTAATTAGAAAGATTTTTATACTTATACTGGTATGAAATGTTTTCTAATTTTCTCATGTTTGATTGGGTAAGATTTTTGAAAAATATTTTATCTAGAAAAATAAGTTCCTTATAAATGAGAAAAATGACTTCCATAATAAAAGTAGAAAAAATTTCATAAATGACATTCTATGTTTATTGTACCATCCCACCCACCCAACGCCCCCAACCCCTATTCCTTGACCATCCCACCCCGAGGCCCCCCTCCCCCCCTCCCCCCTCCCCCCCTCCCCATATTATTTTGCTAGATTACATATAAATGCTTTTGAGATAATTTTTTATTTATTTATTTATCAAACATTAGAAAATAAATAAAAAATTAATAACTTATTTTTCAAAAAAAAATATTCTCCTTCATACCATACACACCCTTAATTATGATCCGTAGAACGATCTCCAAAAAAGATAAAACAGTCATATTTGAACCGGTAAGAAATTAGTCATTAATACCTATATAAGGGCGTTGACAATTTTGTCCTCCAATAATTATTCACTGATCTCAAGTAGGACGAAATTTTCTTTTTCTTGGTGAAGGAATTAAAGAGTAGGTAAGATTATACTAAAACGTGTTGGTCCCACTGGCCACATTGAATTTTTATATTTGAAATAGTGATGAAATATTAACATTTTTAGAAGTATATCAGATTTCCAAGTGAAATAAAATATTACCACCATTGATATATACAAGTCAAGTTAATATTTTAAACTTCGTATCCAACTCCGGAATATTATAGATGAAGTAGTTAAGAGTAATGTTTAATGATCAATAAAAGATTTTTTATTAATGAAATTGGTTAGGAGAATGAGAGGAGAAGGCTCTACGGAGTACCACGAGATTATTACTCCCTCCGTTTAAAAATAAATGACCTACTTTTCTTTTTAGTCCGTTTAAAAAAATAATATTTTCCTTTTTTTGGCAACACTTTAATTTCAACTTTCCACATGGGCATGTTTAAGACCATAAAATTAAGTTAAAGGGCATTTTGATACATTTGACATAACTTTAATTTAACACCATAAGATTAAAAAAAATCTTTATTTTCTTAAACTTCATGTCAAATTAAAATAGGTCATTCTCTTTAAAACGAAGGAAGCATATTTTAAATATATAATCACATAAATATTACTTTCTCATTGATGGTCAACTCCTCAAGCTGAAAGTGAATAATTTCCTTAAAAAAATGATTAATTCGTTTGTTTCAATTTGTTTGGCCTATAAAAATATTATTATATATTTAAAATATATAATCACATAAAGATTTATTTTTTTCATTTTAATTTGTTTGTCTTACTTTCTTTTTTAATCTATTTAAAAACGAATATCTTTTTTTTATAATTCTTTAAAAAAAATTCACATAATATATTTAAGATCATAAAATTAAAAAATATTTTAATATATTTTATATATCTTTAGTCAAAAATTACAAAATTAAAAAAATTTTCTTTATTTTTTTATATTGGATTTTAATGAAACCAGAACAAACAAATTGAAATAAATGTCATTTGACAAGGATAATGGATATGTGCTTGGTTTGTTAAGAGTGTGCGGGGGAGAGGGGCTTGGGGTAAGTGATCCGTGGATTTGACAAGGCAATCATTTCAGTTACACGCCTAAAGTTACCAAATCCTTCTTCCCCTCCCCCAAACACAGAGTTACTAAATCTAAGTGAATAGTTGATACCATCTAGGGATTGCAGATGGAAGGGAGAAGAGGATCTCCTAAGTTTTAACTAAAGATTTAGGGATTGAATTTTAAAAATATAAGGCAGAGACGTATGGAGTAAAATTGGTATTTGCATGGATTGAGCCGAATGGACCAACTTGAATCAGATCAAAGTAGAGCAATCCGCAATAATGCCATCTCGAGAGCGAGTTTGACACGAAGAAATGGCTTCTCGGGTGAAAGCGAGATAGCCCGAGAAGGCCAGTGATAGCAACTGCTTAAGAAGGACCGACACCAAGGACTGTGTCAGACTATTCAGGTGCGCGGATCGAGATAAGTGGCTGTCAACCATTGGACACGGTACTATTGACCTAACTAGATAGTACTATTCCTTTTGCAACAAGGAACGACTTGTACCGAGACTCCCTCCCTCATTGTAAAGGATCCACTTTCTGTTAGCTCTAACCCTAAAAACAATCAAATATCTACAGCTCGGTTCTTAAGCTTTTTCTTAGTTTCTTGACCCACAAATAAATCTAACTGTCCCAAATCGACGGTAAACATAATCTATTTTGATATTGTCATTTTATTTCTACCTATTTTTTACTACTCCCTTCATCCCATTTTATGTGGCATACTTTAACTTGACACGGTATTTAAGAAAAAAAGGAAGACTTTTGAAACTTATGGTCCAAAATAATCCTTGAACATTTGTGTGGTTGTAAATCATTTCATTAAGGGTAAACGTGAAATTTCAAAGTTAATTTTTTTCTAATTATAGAAAAGTGACATTCTCTTTTGGGACGGACTAAAAATGAAAGTGTGCCACATAAAATGAAACGGAGGGAGTAGTTACTTTTATATGAAAAAAGGAACAGGTATAACCTTCAATTTTGCGATTTAGAACAGATATATCTTTCGTTAAAAAATATGTCCTCATTATCTAATAAATAATGTATATTTCTCCTTAATATCTAAAAAATGATGCGTATTTACACTTTTCATTAAAAGACTTATATCTATTTAATATTAAAAAATAATTTTAAAATTAATTTTTTAATTTAAAATATATCATGTGGCTTTAAAAAACCACTCCTTTTTTTAAGGAGCAGTTTTTTCTCAATAGATGCGGCACAACGTAAATCTGAATGAATTGGATCAAGAAATTTTGAATATTAAATGATCAAAAGAAGAAGCTATGCTACTCCAAGGTTACCAACCTAGCATGTACCCTACAAGATCTTATCGTCATGATGGTTGGTAAAAGTAGTGAACCTTTAGATACTTGTCTCTGTTCCTAAAAGATCTGCTTCTTTCCTCAATCCAAGTTTCAGATAAATATTCTTTTTTCTTTAACAAAACCAAGAGAACTGAACTGATAACTTTGCCTGTTGTGTATCCTATTTGCAGAGTAGTAGCAGTAACAGTCAATAATATTTCTTGGCTTTAAATGGAAAATATAAGTTTTGCAATAAATGGTTTGCTGTCTAATCCTTTATACTAGTACTGGTAGAGTGGTGTTGCTGTACTTAGTAGCAGAGTATAATGATGATCATGATTCTACCCTTTTTTAGACTGATTCTGAAATTAAACTCCCTGTCACCAAACACACCTCCCCACGGTAACAGTTTATTGCACAAGTAATTTTTTTTTTTTTTTTGAATAATATGGTCATTAAAATTGTAGAAATATTTCACCAGACTAACTTTTGATTTTTTTTTTTGAGTAAATATGATCATCAAATTACGCACATATTTTCAACAAGAAGAAAATTGATGAAAAAGTGAAATTTTTAATAGAATTTTTTTTATACATATATTTTTTTAAGATTCATTTTTAGACTCAATACTTGAAAATTTTTATTATGAGAGAGACATAATCAACAAAAGGTGTGTGAGGCTTCATTACTTTTTTGACACTTATATAAGTGGTTTATTTGTCTTTTTTTTTTAAAAAAAATATTTATAATTGATATAGTCCCATAGGACACAATAAATTACATTAAATAAAAATAAAAGCACAATAAAAATAAATATGGGTCCACATTTTATATCTTCTTTAATACTCATTTCTTTCAAATAAATAAAATTTTGAATTTTTCAACGTTATTCCCTCCTTATTATAACTATTCCAATTACTTTTATTAAAAGTTAAAAGTACTGCACGTTCAACTATTCAAACTGAACTTATAATTTTTTTTAAAAAATTGTGGCATTTTTGTTGACGTTAATAAAAAAAAAATTGTCAGGCTTATTGATGATTAAAAGAAAATCAAAAAATTAGTGTTCAGATCTTGATCCTTTCCCTCTAAATCTAGTAAATCTTTAATCGAATAAGTTATTATTTCAAAAGTTTTATAAAATTATACAATATTTTTAAATAATTCTAGAATAAATTAAACATATTCTAGAAAATAATTTATTTATTATTTTATTCAAAATTTTTGACAGTCAAAAAGTAACGGTTGATAAAAATGGGGATATAAAATTTACTAAACTCGTTATTTACATAAATACTATCACGTCAACTGAAAATATTATACAAATTGGATTGACAGAACGTTACGTAGGGCCACAATAATTTATCAAAAAATTATTTTGGATAGTGATACTTTGTTATAAATAAAAATCTCCATATCGGTGATAATGTGATCAATTTATAATTTTCTCCAAATTTTTTGCCTAAAAAAAATAGACAACAATCAAAATTTTAGACTCACAATCACAATGATCAAAATAAAATGGTTACATTCCAGAATCACAACGATTATAAAAAATAATAATAAGAAAAACTCATAACTTTCAATCAAATCAGCATTTCAATTGAATCGCGAAAAAAAAGTCATATCAAAATAAATTCGTCAAACTAAAATGGCTCTCTGCAGGGGAATCTCCACTCACTGCTTCCCCTAATATCCTCCCTTTACCACTATTGAGAGAAAAATGAAAAAGAGCAAAAGCACAATATTTTTATTGTATTTTTTATATTATTTAACTCAATTTATTGTGTTTATTGGGACTCATATTAATTATAATTTTTTTTCTCTGCTCTTAATTTTATTTTAGCTTTAAAGAAGACAAATAAACTCACTTATACAAGTGTCAAAAAAGTAATGGAGCCTCACATACCTTTTCTCAATACTCATTAACCCATTATATAAAATTTATTTGATCCATTTCAAAATAAAATAAATTATATTCATGTAACTAAAGCAAAATGAAGGTGCAATCTTCCATTAAAAGTTTATACATGTATATTTATTTTTAACGGAAGCTTATACATTTATTATTTTAATTTATTTTTTATTTAAAATCCAAATCTAATAATAAAATTTATTGTATTTCGTGTAAAGATGAATAGTAATTATGAATTTTCTATGTTTTTCCTTTTAGCTAATCTTTATTTTAAGTTAAGAGGAACTTTTTAAATATCAAATCTTTTTAATCGCAAACTTGAGATTAATGCGTAGGCAAAAAAAAAGAACAATGTGGTATTGATTTTTCATGAAAAAATTGTGTTAGATTGCACCTTCATTTTGCTCTAGTCACATGAATGATGAATATAATTTATTTTTATTAAGGATCCATTTAAAATGGGTCAAATAAATTTTATAAAATGAATTTTTCATAATTGATTAATGGGAATTGAGTCTAAAAATGAAACCCCAAAAAAATAATGTATAAACTTTCGTTAAAAAATTAACTATTCTGTTAGTTTTCACCTTGCTAAAAATATGTGTATAGTTTGATGACTATACTATCCGTAAAAATATAAAAGTTACTTTAGTGAAATTCATTTCTACAAACTCAGTGATCATATTGTCCAAAAAAAATTTAAAGTTATTTTAGTGGGATATTTCTACAAGCTCAACGATCATTTGAGGAATTGACTCTGATTTTGACTTGACACAAAATATAAGAAAGTAAAAAAGATTTTTAAATCTCGTGGTCTTAAACTAAAGATATGTAGAATGTACCAAAATATCTTTTAATTTTTATAATTTTAAATATGTCATGTAAAAAATTAAAATTAAAAAATTATCAAAAAATATTTTTTTAAACGAACTAAAAATAAAAATATGATAAACAAATTGAAACGAAGAAAGTAGTATCTTATTTATCCAGGCAATGTTCATCATTTTCCAAATATTGAAATTAAATGAAATAAAGTGTGATTACTTATCCTAAACTATCTGATCCTTATCATTTCAGAATAACTATTATTAGTTGCTTAACTTTATTTTACTATTATATATAAGGAAGGATACCTTTTTTTTTTAGTTTTCACATGATTTTCTCTTTGTCTTTTTTTACTCCTAATTGAGATTTTTATAATTTTGTAAGTCTCACATATTTTAGTACTAGATATAAACGAGCCATATTACTTTTTTTTTCTCAATTTATGTGACACAAATATAATTTAGATAGTCAATTAAATTTTTATATGGTTTTTTATATATTTTAAGTCGTTAACTATTGTGATTTATTATACTTTTTACGTAATATTCAAATAATATATGATACTCCCCCTGTCCCAATTTATGCGGTATTGGTACAATTTTGAGAGTCAACTAAATTTTTTATATATATTTTTTACATATTTTAAGTTGTTAATTATTGTGATTTATAGTACTTTTTCTTTTGTCCAAATTTATGTGACATTGATAAAATTTAGAGAGTTAACCAAATTTGTATTTCTTTTAAAAATTTTAAGTTGTTAATTATTGTGATTTACGTAATTTTTAAATATATAACAATTAAAAAGAAAAGTAAGATAAACAAATTAAAACAGAGAAAATATAAAAGGAAATATCTAAGCAGACAGCACAAGCAAGCGCGCCGACCTCGTGCCTGCTTCTTCCCAGCTCGTGCTAGCACATGCCCAATATATATTAATTTTTTTTTATCTCAATATATGTGACTCATATAAAATTTCGATAGTCAATTAAATTTTTTATATGATTTTTACATATTTTAAGTTGTTAACTATTGCGATTTATAATACTTTGTACGTAATTTTTAAATAATATATGTTACTCCATCTGTCCCAATTTATGTGGCATTAATACAATTTGAAAAGTCAGCTAAATTTTTTATATTTATTTTAAATATTTTAACTTGTTAATTATTGTGATTTATAGTACTTTTTCTTTTGTCCCAGTTTATGTGGCATCGATAAAATTTAAAAAGTCAATCAAATATTTATGTCTTTTAAATATTTTAAGTTATTAATTATTATGATTTATACTACTTTTTACGTAATTTTTAAATATATAATAGATCAAAAAAGGAAATATCCAAGCATGCAGCACAAGAAGGCACGTCGTGAGTGACACCCACCCAACCCCCGGATGAGCGAACCAGTAGAGTTCAACCCCTTGCCTATACTAACAACCTAAAACCAGAAAGCAGAAAATAAACTAGCAATTAAACAATGCAAAACTCAAGCTTTAATATAAACTGCTCCCTCCTAGGAACTGAAAGTCGATGTACCAAACATCACTACCAACATCTAAAATACGGGAATGCAACCCCAAAAGAAAATACGAAATAGTTCAAGTCCAAAACAAGTGGACTGCAACTCTGAAGATAAGCCCAAGGTAGCTTGATCAAACAGCTCACCCTTGAAGTCAGAAATAGTCGGCGCTAAAGGTGAGGTCGCGTCTCAGCCGCTGGAAGATTTCCTGTACTCACCAAAAGACAAGCAAGTGCAGTATCAGTACACCACCACTGTGTACTGGTAGAATCATCAGCCAGTTTCCAAATAAACAGTGTATAACAGTACAACAATATCAAGTATAAGGTATGGAAAACATGCATAAATAGCCACAGACACACTTAGACTACCAGTCTCTACTTAGCCTGTTCCCACATGAAATCCACCACCTAACTCTAAGCCACAGCCATATACCATTAACTATATATTTCCTTCTAGCCCGGACCCACCCTGGGATCCCCTCTAGACTACACACATGTACCTTGAATCAACACGGCTACTTATCACCCCTTAGCCCTTAGCAAAAACAACGACTACTTATCAGGCCTTCAGCATTCCCGAAACCTCACCTAGGAGTTTCCCATTTTCATACCCTTTTAGTTATCCTTGCAATCCCCGGTTTCCCGAACCTTACCGACATCCCAGTCCCTGAGTCCTATCATTTTAGCATGCCAAGACAACATAAACAGCCCCAAATAGCTACAATCAATCCACAGCTCAATCCAACCAATCCTTAGCTCACTCATAACTAATACCAAATCCACCAGACTCCGTGCTCGGAGGCCTAAAACATGAAATTTCCATTCCTCTATACGATGAATACAGAATGTAAACAGGTCTAACTACTCATGAAACCTAGCCTACTTGAATGCCAAACAGCTATAACCGTGCATTTTTGGCTCCGTGAAGGCGTTCCCGGCTGAACGATGGTCCTGGAATCGTCTGTTCCGCGTCTCTCCAGCCATGACCCCTCCTCTTCATGATTCCCTAGCCTTGGAGAAGTTTGGGAGGGTTTTTGAAAAAACCCTCGTATGTTTTCCAATTGAGGAGGAGAGCATCTTTTATTAAATCCCATCCTGAGGCTTCTGCCTCCCGTCACTTTGCTATGGTAGTTACACCTCCATTATGGCAATCCTGCTATAGCAGAATAATTACCGCTATAGCAGGGTGACGTCAGCCCAGATTATTTCTAAAATCAGAAATTTTCACTACATCACCCTACTTAAACAAACGTACTTTAAATTAGTTCCCCAATTAATTCAACTTCGCAATTCTTAAAGTAACGATGGACCCGATTGTTACACTAGTTTTGGAGATTTTATGACTTTTTGTCTCGTGTCAACTGCTACAGTGGTTGACACTCCGCCATAACGACCTCCGCTGTAGAAGATAAATTACCGCTATAGTGGAAGTTAACGTCGGTCAGCCTCCACCATAGCAGACGACTCCGTTATAGTAGTACCGCTATAGCAGAGCGTGATGGGATTTAATGCAAAAACTTCTCCAAAACAGTTCAATTTTTTTGCAATTCATTTTGGGAGAAGAAGGGGGCAATTTTGAGCGATTTCTACCAATTTTTCATTATTTTTCGTCCTAAAGGTAAGGATTCTACTCCCCAAACTCCGTGGTATCTTTTCTATGCTATAGAATTTCTAGTGGTGGACTTGAGAAAAGGTTTGGGATGACCTAGGAATGGTAGAATCCAGGAAAAAAAGGGATTCTAGGGTGCTAGAGTTCTTGGGTCTTGATTCTTGTTAATGGGTAATGATTATTTAGCCATAATTCTCTAAGGAAATCCGTAAAAATGATGAATTTAGGTGAATTAATAGTGGGAAAGCCCGAGAATGGGTGGAATGATCATGGTTGGCTTAGGGTTTGGGATTTTTCATAATTTGGGTAATTTGTAGGCCATAAGTATTGATTTTTGGTTACTGTGTATTTATTTTTAGACCAAGAATAAACAAGGGATCCTGAAAGGGAAAAAGCTGCGGCATTGTAGAGCTTGCTTATTCGAGGTAGGTGATGGTTATTGATTCATGTATGCATTATGTGTTTATGTACTCATGTCTAAGTAATTGTGTGGTATGCATTGCTTAGGAAATGATTAAGAATGTCCAAAATCATATTTTCAGTCTTATGAAATGAACTAGGTGTGTTGCTTGTTGGTTTACAAGTGTGATTGTTCATTATTTGTGACTGTGGATTTGTGTGATATTGGGTTAGCTCGGGTACCATGCCTGATATGGAATATACTAACGGTTGGCTCGGGTACCACGCCTGGTACAGAATATACTAATGGTTGGCTCGGGTACCATGCCTGGTACGGGATATACTAACAGTTAGCTCGGGTACCACGCCTGGTATGGGATAATACTAACGGTTGGCTCGGATACCACGCCTGGTACAAGTTTAATTTCTTGTACTCTGCATCTTTATTAATGGTTCCCTGAGTGGATCAGGTTGTATTTATGAATTGTGGTTGTGTATTTTGGTCCATGAGAGGCCGGGTTGTTACACTTTATGAGTTGATCTTGGTATAGACCGGGTTATTTGTCTGACACTTAGGTGTTGTCTAAAGGGGATCCAGGGTGGGTTCGAGATATGTAACAAGGCATAATTATTGTTGTTGTGGATTGTTGATCATAACTGTAAAGTGATTTACATGTGGGATAAGTTAGGTAGAGTCTTGTAGTCTAGGAATACCTGTTGACTTGCTTATGTGTTTCTGTACTCTTACTTGATTTTTTGTACTACTCATACATTGTTTATTTAAAACTGGATGATGATCCTACCAGTACACGGTGGTTGTGTACTGATACTGTACTTTCTTGTCTTTTTGTGAGTACAAAAAATCATTCGGCGGTTGACGCACGACCTCACTTGTAGGCCTAATTTTCTGAGATATCAAGGGTGAGCTATTCGACCGAGTTGCCTTGGTATCCATCTAGTTGAGTTGTAGCCCATTTGTTCGGGCTTAAACTATTTCTATATTTGGGGTTACATCCCCGTACTCTAATTTTTGGTAGATATTTTTGGTACGATGACTTTCAGATTCTAGAGAGGGATTTTCACAGTTTATTTTATTTATAGACTTGATTTTATTTATGATTGAATGCTAGTTTACATTTCTGCACTGGTTTTAAGCTGTTAGGCTAAGCTAAGAGTTGGACTCTATTGGTTAGCTCTCAAAAAAGCATGGTTCCATCCTCCTCCTCGCAGCTTCTCCATCAAAATTTTTGGACCGAGAGCAAGGAGCAAAGTTGCATGCAATATATGGCAGCAGCTCGACATCAAGGTAGGTTATATTAATAAGTAGTAGACTTTTGTCATGACCCAGACCACCGTGAGTGGCACTTACCCAACTCCCGGGTGGATGAACCATCACTTCCCCAAACTTAATCGTTCTAACAGCTCAAAACTAGTGCATAAAATAAACTAGCAGTTTAATAACAATAAATCAACTTCATTAATATAAACCTGTGGAAATTACCCCATAAAATCTGAAAGTCGCAGTACCAAACACTTCTACCAATGTCTAGAGTACGGGGATGCAACCCCATTAATATAAGGAAATAGTCTAAGCCTGAAACAAATGGGCTACAACACTAATGATAGATTCAAGGCAGCTCGATCAAGCGGCTCACCCTTGAAGTCTGGAACGCTGGTACTACAAATGAGGTCGCATCTCAGCCGCTGGAAGATTGCCTGTACTCACAAGAAGAAAATGCAAGTACAGTATCAGTACACTACCACTGTGTACTGGTAGAATCATCAGCCAGTTCTAAATAAACAGTGTATAATTCAGTACAACAAATCAAGTACAAGTACGAAAAACATGCAACAAGTCAATACGCTCCCCTAGACTACAAGTCTCTACCTAGCTCATTTCACATGAAGTCCACTTCTTATAACTCTAAGACATAATCACAGAATTTGATAACTCATCCTTATTACCTAGCCCGGACCCACCCTGAGATCCCTTCTAAACAACACCTAAGTGCTAAACAGACAACCTGGCCTAATCCAAAACCAACTCAACAAAAACAACAGGATTCCCGGTCACTCAAGGACCACCAGTGAATATCACAATTCAATAAGAACAACCCGGTCAACTCATGGAACCAATAATAGTCAATGCAATGTAACAATATCAATGCCATGATGTAGTAAAATAAACCCGTACCAGGCCTAGTACTCGAGCCAACCGTTAGAATTTCATACCAGGCATGGTACCCGTGTCAATCATTTGTTATACCTGTATCAGACGTGGTACCCGAGCCAACCGTTAGTATACCTGTACCAAGCGTGGTACCCGAGCCAACCGAATATCAACAATCCACAATCAAAATAATGAACAAACAACTTGTAAACCAACAAGCAACACACCGTTCAATTCACAGACTGTAAAACAGGACCCTTAGACACTCTACACAATTCCTCTAAGTCATGCAATTCATACAAACAGTTAGATAAGAGAACAAAATATACAACATTCACAGGAATTCGTAAGCCATCACCTACCTCGAAATGATCCAAGCTCTACTCAACCCGAGCTTTCCCGTGTTTCGAATTCCTTTCTCGTTCTTGGTCTAAAATAACATACAAGTACATGAAATTAACAAACAAAGCCTGCACATTACCTGAATTACACCAAATTCCAGAACCCCAGGCCACACATGATTATTTTACCCTTTTTTCGGGCTTTCCCACCATTAATTTCCCTAGTTCTATCATTTTCACGGATAAAAATGGAGAATTAAACAACATATGATCATTATATTTCACTTTTAACAATCCCCAAGAACTTTCATGTTTAGAATCCCCTTTCTTCCCCGGATTCCACCATTCCTAGGTTATTCCAACCTTCCCCCAAGTTTCCTCCTAGCAATTTTACCGCATAGGAAAAGTAGTGCGAAGTTTGGAGAGTAGAAACCTTACCTTAGGGAAGAAAAATGGAGGAAAAATGCCTGAAATCGCCCTAGCTCTTTTCCCAAATGAATTGTAGAAAACTGAATTGTTTTGGGGAAGTTTCTGCATTAAAAACTCATCGGCCCGCTATAGTGCTATAGCGGTCCCCACTCCACTATAGCAGTCCCGCTATAGCGGTCTTAAGCGGCGTTGACTGCCATAGTGGTATTTTCCACCGCTATAGCGGAGGTCGCTACAGCGGAGTCGTTACGCTCGTCATGGACAGAATGTCCAGAAATCTTCAAAATTTGATCTTTTTACAATACACTTGCTTCCCCCGATGACCCGAAATAACCCCTCCACATCAAACGCAATTTCGGGAGTTCTACTTACCCAATTTTGATTCCGAAAAGTCCTTCGGACTCCTTTATGTCTTGACTATGTGAAAAACTAGCTCAAAACAAGACACCTAACCCAATCCTTACCCGAGACTAGCCTAGCCCAGAATTTCAAACCCCCAAACTCGAAGTTTTCTAACTCTAAAACTTGGTACGATTGGACTACCCATAATGACGGACCCGATCATTACAACTTTGATAAGATAATTGCATATACTGCATAAAATTAATGAAGACAATACAATTAGGCCTTTAGACATGGAGTTTGAATGGATATTGCTTTAATAAACATGAAAAGATATGCATGAGTAATTATTAGGTATATACGTGAATGTAATGATCATGATGTGATTAAATATAACTAAGACTAATATAAATATTGGTGAATATACTATGTGTAAACTCGAACATGAACTCGATTAATTAATATTAAGAGTTGAGAAAATGGATGGAAATGATGATCCTGTCGTATTCATACTATTATTTATGTGTTATCTATGATGATTATGTGCTAGTGATTGTCATAGTGAGTATAAATGGATGGGGAGAAGAATATAATTAGACGGTACGGTATAATTTTTAAATAAAAAGGAAAGTAACTGAAGATTGCATGTATTTTAAATGAGGATAATGGTCTAATAAATGGCTAACGATGTATATTGTGTGGATGCAACAATAATGTTAGTAAATGGTCTGCATACCTAAAAATTAGATTCAATGGTCCTCAGAATAATAATGGTTATTGAGTAATTTAGAGAAACTTATGATTTATGTGGGGTTAAACTCTATATAGTCCCTTATATGTGTTTGAATTGATAGCATGTTGGTTGATTTTCGGATATGATTGTTAAAATAATTACTTGTTTGACTGGTCATTGCTTGCATGAATAAGTTTAACTGTTGAAGCTTGTCTTTGAATGACTTATGATTATGAAGTGCACCATTATTGACTGTGTACTTGTGATATTATCTTGAGAGATAATTAAAATGAGAACATACTGAGATATATTGAGAGCGATAAAAAATATACATACTATTATGTGATTTGAGTAGTTTGAGTCCAATATAAGCTTACGGATGAGCGATTATATAATGTGGAGTGGGTACCACGCTGATATGGTATATAAACCCTAGATTTTTTTCTGCAGGTCATGAATAATTGAAAAGAAATAAAATCATTTAGCATGTATGTACAAATGAGTGTTTGAGTGATTTCGAATATGATTACATTGAGATTTGTGAGATACAATGACTATATGTCTGAGAGAGTGTATAGATATAAATCTATGTTGTATTGTGACTGCATTATGCTTGCAAGGTTTGTATGACTTAATAGGACTATATTTTGGGTAACTTTTATATCTTTGACTGTTAACACTTGATATGTCTGAAATTGAGGTTTATTTACCTGAATTTGGTGGTTACTGAGTTACCTGGACCATTTGTTCCTTGTGATTGTGAGGTTATCTTGAATTATGTGAATAGATCTTAATTGTTAGTTGAGTCCATAGTTGATTTTTGTTCGGTAAACTAAGTTATGTAAGCTGTCATGCATTATTACTATCACGATCCAACTGGACCATGAGTGACATCCACATAACCCTCTAGTGGGACAATCTACTAACCCGAACTCACTAATCTTAAACTTAGTCAATTTTTGAGAAGAGATAGGAAAAAATCAAGCATTTAAGTCATAAGAAGTCAACTCTAATATAGATGAATAATAAAATGTGGAAGCAATTTAACATCTCCCAAGGAACTGAAAGTCACCGTACAACTACTCTAACCAAAACATCGCCTAGAATATCCGAAAATACTATAAACAGTAAATGATAAGAGTTTCATTATCTAGAAGATGAACAACGACTCGCAGAGGAACCATAGTAGTATGGAGATGTAGTGCTTACCCTTAGATCGAATTAGTTGCCACCCATTAGAGATAAGGTCGCGTCTGAGCCTCTGAAACATAATTTGCACTCAACAAAAAAAGAGTACATGGTAGTATCAGTACAAACCACTATGTATTGATAAGCATAATAGGTCGACCCAATTTAGAAAAAGTACACAATATAATCAAATAACAGGTAGGCAGGAGCTTCAACACATAAAAAGTAGTTTACTCAACAAACAATCAATTCAAATCAAGTCAAGCAATGGTTGTAACAAATCATATAAGTCGTCAGATATCATCATACAATCAAGAACTCACAATCTCAATAATCACATATCAACATGGAACTATGTTCACCTCACTCTCACATTTGCGTTTCTTTTACTTTCATTATAGTCACGATATGCAATACTAACTCAAACCTCAACACTAAGTTGTACACACATGCTAAAGGGTCTTATTTCTGCCAAACTAGTCATGACCTATAAAAAATGCACTAGGGTACATGTACCATACCAGAGTGGAACCCAATTCATAATAATAATATCAATATCAATATTTGTATCGGCGTGGTACCCGATCCCTCAACCAATATCAAACTATGATTCCAAAAATCTCTATCTCTCAGGTTATAACACAGCGCACCAACTCACAAGTAAACTTTACCATCACATTATACTTTTAATCAAATTCAATATGCAATAGCTTATTCATTCAAGCATTAACAAGATCATAATCATCAACCACAAGTATGTCCGAAGACCAATCAACAAATTATTCAATTCAAAAGCACATAAGTACTAAACCAAGTCTCAACTCCAATTAAACTGTGATCTACCGGAACCGAAGACCCAAATCCAAGCTAGGTTGCAAGAGCCTTGCCTTTTCTCAAAGTTTCAAATTATTCGCGGTCTAAAATTATAAATACAAGAGTAATTAGCCACTTACTTTTCAATTCTAAGCTTTGGGGATTCAATCCCACTAGTCTTTCCCTCTTTCATAGCCTAAAATATTGGCGAAGGATTTTTCAATCATCAATTTGCCTCAAATCTCCATAATTAACGTTCAAGGGAAGCAATTCTATGTTAGAAAGTGTTAATTAATAACTTAGATCAATCTTAGGTGAATTCACACCTACCCGTAGAATTTTGTTACTAATTCATGAACTTAGAGCCTAAACTCAAGAACTTCATCATAAAGTCCCATTCTAATGATTCTACAAATCGAATGGATTAATCGTTGATAAGAGGGGGAATGCACTTACCTCAATGGAGGAAATAGCCCTAGTTCAGTAGAAAATCGCCTCTCCTTAGTCTAAGAATGAATCTTTTGAGTTTTTGGAAAATAAACTCTGAAAAAAAGACTTAAAAGCACTTAACTACTCAGTGATCGCTGAAATGGCTCTGTAACTGCTACAACGGTCTTGCTATGGCGGCCAAGGGGCCCGCCACCGTGGTCTGTGCCTTCCTCACTGGCCTCGCTACATCAACCCGTCGATCGCTATAATGGCCTCGCTACAGTGGTGATCTCGATCGCTACAATGGCTCTTAAATAGTAGTTTGGAGGAAGAGCATGATTTCCCTCATTTTACAACATAAACATTGATTTTTGACATCAAAGATTGATCTCAATGCGACAATCACTATAACCGGAGTTCTAAGGTCCCATTTATCATTCCGAAATTTCCTACGGAATTCTGCGCTACTTGACTATCCATTAATGAATACCACATTATCAAATACTACACCATAAAATATGAATCATCTCTAAAGTACACTACGCCAGATTTTCATCAAAAATCACTCTAGCTTGAGATTTATCCACTCTCTTTCTAGGGAAAAAAGCTAGCAGGGTACTTACTCCCTAAACAATACTATATTGATGGGATGGGTCATTACAATTACATTAAATGTACATGAATAAAAAAGTCATTAAAAATCAAATTAATGAGAAAGTTTTTTTTTTCCTACTTTTTATAAAATTTTAGATATTTTCAGTGAAAAAATAAGTAAGTTTCACTCTTAATACATACAAGATATTGTCTAAAAATTATTTGCATTTGCCAGCTCAAAATATAGTTATTATGGAAATAAAATTATCTAATCTCCAATTTTAAGATTGGATTTTAGGATTTTAACTATATCTATTTAAGAAAGTAATAAATAAATACCTTAAAAGACTAGATTGAGCAATTAGTTTATTTCTAAATTTGAGCAAATTATATGAATCAACTTTCAATTATTTAATCATTTGGTCCTATCAGGCATCTATATATATAAGTCAAGCACTCTTATTTTTATATTCAGAGAGAGGTACTCACTCATATATTCTACTCCTTTGCTTTTTGTGTGTACCTAAATATGACAAAAAAGGGGGTTAAGGCTATTAGGAATCTCGATCCGAATGAAAAAAAAGTCATTCTAGATAAAAGATTAGAATCACTATGTAAGAAAGCAAAGGAACTGTCTATTCTATGTGATATAGAAATCGGTCTAATTGTTTTTACCCCTGGAGAAAATAATGCTTTTGCTTGGCCATCTTTAATACAGGCTAAAGACAGAGTAAATGACTATTTAGCTTGCCCCGAGAATCTAAAGCTAAATAAGTCGGTCAAACATGACAACTATCTTCAATTAACAGTGAATGCTCAAGAAGTTTATATTAATAAAATAGAGCAAATGGTTGAAGAAAAGGAAATGGAGAACCTCTTCAACCAACTTGTTGAGGCAAAAAGAAGAATCGATGAACTTGAGGTTAGAGAAATTAAAGATTTATTAAAGTTATATGCTGTTAAGAGAACCAAACTTGATGAAAGGAAAAAACAGGTCAATGAGATTGGTTCTAATGATGACAATGACGGAGAAGAGAATGACGGACATCCTTAGAATTTTTATTAAGCATGTTCTACTTTTTATTTTTTCTATCATTATTTTGTCTTCTTATGTTTTAATAGCATTTCCTAGTTATGACTTTGTTTCTCGTTGTTCATCTATTTATGTTATTATTGTCATTTTAATAATATATAAAGGATAGTCTATTTAAGTTCAGTCAATCTCGTTATATATATCTTTTAACTTTTTCATTAAAAAGACCTATGTATATGCGGTCAACGAAATATAAGAGTTATGAGGTCTCAGGTTCAAATCCTAATAAAGAAAAAAAACACTATGATTTCTTCTCGTATGTCCAAACTTTGGTGGACAGACGTACCTGATACATGTACTGGTCAGAGATAGCAAGTACACCATGAAATTAATTGAAGTGCGCCGAAGCTGACCTTGACACCGTGATTACCCAATAAAACCTAGTTATATGTTTAAAATTTGGATTTTGGTACAGTAAACCTCTTTGTCAAAGAATAGTAATTCCATTCATTTTAAAGAATATCTTTAATCAATCAATAACTAGTAAACCTTTTTGCCACAATTTTAGTCGATTACTTTTCACTTGGTGTTTTTCTAATTAGGATGAGTATACTTACCAAACAAATACTCATAAAAATATACTTTGGATCTCATACAATCGCGTTCGATTCATGTCTCTACATTTCTTCTAACGCACCGTCATCATTTTTTAGCATCACTGTTGGCTCTCTTTCTCCGTCACCGCCGTCATTGCGGCCGCGCAGTACAAACCCAGCAACAACAATCTTTTTCTGCTCCTCCACAAACTTTGCCCATCATCACTCCTTATACTTCTACCACTGCTAGCGTAACTCAAAGGGGTGAATTTTTGAAGATGGCAGAATGCTTCTTGTGATTTTATGTAATACATTTGCCACAAATTTATTTCAAAAGAATGGTATCTTTCGATAAAAAAATTCATATTTCATCTTTATAACATAATTCCAAAAAAATATGTATGGCTTATTAGACAGTTAAAAGTTTTTTTTTTTTTAAAAAAAAACTCTGGCCAGCTGTTTAGCTTCACATCAATTGGAATGAAGGAATCGGAGGGAGTAATAAATCAAGTAAAACAGTGCACGAAAGAACACAATATGTTATCTAAAATAAAACTATGGTGGAGCCAGCACCTTTTCTTTTACAGTTTTGATTACTTAACCGCGCCATATTCACTTCTACGTTAAAACATGAACCCTTCTCTCCTGCCCTCTGCCTTCGATTTTTCCATTTCAATACCTCAAATTCCAAATGCCAAAACTCAATAGTAGATACAGAAAGAAGATGAAAAGGAGTGGAGAAACTAATCAGTAAATTGTTTCATAGAGATATCGCCTGTCCAAGTACATAGGAGAATGAATAGACAAATGAATCAAGAAAAGAAGAAGAGAAACTGCTGGATTCGGCAACCCGACAAAATTGCTAGTACCTAATAGTATCCTTTTTCCAAGTGTGTAATAATCTTGATTATAAAACGATGGATATTAGGCAGGTGGGACGAATGCCATCTCTGAGTTTTGTTTTTCTACTAGGTGTTTACAAGAAATACATAGTTACACATGACCAAGCTAAGAAGAAAATCACCACACTTCAATAAACTTTGCCTGCACAAATCCATTCAAGCTGTTACGTATTAGCTGCTAGAAGTACTGGAGACTATATTATCACCTTCTTTAGTTTCCGCGGCAGCAACTGCCGGGCTGCTACTTGGGGAGACTATATTGTCACCTTCTGTTGTTGCTGCGGCAGCAACTGCGGGGCTGCTACTTGGGGAGACTATATTGTCACCTTCTGTTGTTGCTGCGGCAGCAACTGCAGGGCTGCTACTTGGGGACACTATATTGTCACCTTCTGTTGTTGCTGCGGCAGCAACTGCTCTCTCCACCATGGATCCACTGTCATGTTTGACCAAATCAGCATCAGCCACAATGGTTGTGGATGCCATATCCAGTGTACTGGAACCAGAGGTGCCCTCAGCAAGTTGCTTAGGCCTATTCAGGGCATTGCAGTGAGGGCAATAGTAGGTTATATAGGGGAATTCTTCTTTCCTAGCAAGTCCTGCAAACAATGGAAGTTTAATAAATTCACTTTCTTTATTTTTATGTTCTTTTATAGTGATGATTAGTTATTCACTATTTATTATGTGAATCCCATGCTGCTAATTATGGGCCAATGACCATATCCTCAAGTCTTACCATTGTGCATATGGCAGTTCCCGCAGATAAGAGCATAAGATTGGGTTGGATCCTCTCCCACAAGCAATGCTGCAATTCGAGCAAGCCATCCCCCATCTTGTGTGCTCAAACCTGTAGGATTGTAATGCTCGACAATCATTTGCTGATGTTGGTTCATACCAGAACCTTCAAGCTGTACATCATGAAGCATTTCTCCTTCGGTATGATCCAATACAGCACTCTGTGCGCTACAAGATCTGGCTTGCTTCCTATTTCTCAGTCCAGCAGACTGCACAATTTCTACATCATTGCTCTTTCCGGCAGGGGCATTAAGCTTAGACTCATCTCCTAGATAAACTTTCAAGCCAGTATCTGCACCGAGCTTGGATGCAAGCACAGTGGCTGCAGCTGCCTTAGATGCTGGGTCAGGGTCATACCTCTGCATAAAGGATTGAACAATGAAATACCATGCATCTCATTCCAACATCGGACATAAAGGTGCTTTATAAAAGTGGCGAAGACTAAAGAGTGAAGAATAATTGTAAGCATGTCTTCCCTAATGCACCTGCACGGTTAACTTATCTGTAAAGAGCTTAGCATAAGCCCAAAAACTCTGTATTTCTATCAGCTGAATGAGCTGCCTAATGCAACTGAATGACAAATTCTCTGTTAAGAGCTCAGCAGAAGCCCTAAAAGTCGCATATTGCTATCACCTGAATGAGCTGCTGTGTTATATAGTAATTTGTCTTCTCTTTGAGTTCATCAATCTTGGCTTGCCTTTCAGCTCGAAGCCTTTCCAAAGTTTTCTGATCCCTGCGTTCTTCTGCAGGATTTAAAATTGAAAATCAAAGAAAAGATTGTTAGTTCCAAGGCAAAACCATCAATAGTGTGAATATTCAGAAACAATGGTTTTAATGAATATCATTTGAGGTGATCAAAAGGACTATGTTGAAGACCTTTGACCGTCACATGCTCTGGAGTCTTTACATATTCATCTGATTGCCAAAACGAAGTTACTCTTAACATTTCGATCTACACATCCTCAAGAGAAACACAGAGAGGAGAAAATCTCAATGTTGAGGAGTTATGTCATTGGAACTTTATCGTAAATAAGCAGGGTTTGTCCGGATGATCTACAACCTTTTTGCTTATAAGTTTCCTGAGAAGAAAATGCAAACTAGACTTATCATCTTCCACTGTCACTTACTTTTAGTTAAAAGTCCATGGTCTCCTTTCTATCTTCTCATACCCTCTGAACCACCACTGCCAAACAAGTAGCATCAAGCTTTTTTGGTCTTCCCCCCATATTTAGCCATGGAGTCCATTTTATCAAATAAACATCCAATCAAACATCTTTTTCATAGGCTAATTGTTTTGGTTCGTTACCTCATTAGGAATGTAAGGTAAGGCCCAGCCCCCCTTGCTTGTACTTATCCGTGTTAAGGATTTTTTATTTTGGTTATTAATAAAAGGACACTACTGTCTAGTGGTATAAATTCTTTCAGAGGGTTTCCACCCTTGTACCATCAAAAGATGGCATACTTCATATACAGCAAAAATGTCCATGAGCTACACAGTGTGACAAAGTCAGCTTACCGAAAATTATACAAACTAGAATAAGATGAGAGCATCTTCTCCGTGCTCCAAAGGAGAAGGTGAACATGAAGATCCATTAAATTTATTAAGGATCCTCTCAACCAGGAAATTCCTTTGAACCAAATACACCAGATCCAAAATTAATTATCAAAACAATGCGCCAAATTCGAACTTGTTACAGCAGATAAGCTCCAACTTTTCCATAATTACTCTATTGTAGGAAACTTTTGCATAATATTCTTTACTCAAGCTCACTGAATCTAGAAATATTGTGAACTGAGACATCCTTTAACATATAACTTCATTAATTCTCGACCTTCAGAACTTCTCAAATTCAAAATCATGAAAAAACGTTTATTTAATCTTTAAGATACAACATGAGCTTATAAATTTTAGGAAATGCCAGAATAGAAATTTTAATGCATTTAACAGAGTAAAATATTGTTTTATATATTCATTATTTCTTTGTTTGCTTATTTATTAATATATATTCTCTACTATAAATAGTCCACTCCCAACAATATTAATCAAACACCTTTCGGTAGGTGAAACCAACCATGGGTTTCTTGATAAGTTAAAACAATGCTCAGCTTGATGGACATATTTCATCAATCTTTCTGGTACAGGCACCGGCTGAGAGAGAGAGAGAGAGAGAGAGTTCAAAAGGTGACAGCGAGTAATCTCAATCCATTAAACAAACTGAGCAACATCATCTATTCAAAAAAGCGGCAAAAAACAAAAACGTCTTTTAACCAACTATCTAAACACTTACTAAAAGCTACCTAATGAAGAGTTCAACCCACCTAAAACTAACATACATGTTTCTGCCAAAGCAGTTGACTTTATAAACTTATTATTTCTATAACTCACCAGCCTTCTTTGTCACTCTACTTAGTGAATCCATCAACATGTAAACACTAAGCAGTCAATCTACCTCAGCTTTATCATTTATTACATCAACTTATACTGGCATAAATAACAAAAAGATGCTCTTCCCTAGGTTAAAGCACCCAAACATTCTAAAGACAACTTGAAAAAAGGTTGACAGAGACTGAGAAATTAGCTGTGAATTGAAGAACATATTGCTCACATTATTTCTCAGTTATCTACTAATTTTGCCCGCTAAAATCCAACCCTGGTTCACTATCAGCATCAGAAAGAAATGAGAAAGGAACAAATTATATCTTCTAATTTGATGAAGGTTTGTCACACCGAAACAGAAAAAGAAAAAGCGGAAATGGAAGGAACTACGATAGAATTTGGAAATAATGAATTGTTTGAGAACTTTAGTAGCAGAGAACCATGAACAACTTACTCATCCTCGTGAAGCTTCCAAGCGCCGAATATGTAAAGAAGGATAAGCCAGGCAATAGAAACATTGGTAAAACTCGCAATGCCCTCATTTTCCAGTTTAGCTCAAGTGATCTTGTTGTCATGATAGCATAAGCCACTGCAATAACCTGAATTGAAATAACCTCAATACTACACACATAAGTAAATATGCACTATAACATATGGTGAAGGGACAAGAAACTCGAGCAGGCTGACATATATATATGATATAACATTAACACATTGATCGCAATATGAAAAATATCTGTCTTTATATGTGATATGTGCAATTTCAATATACTTTACATACTTAAGTATTGTTATAAACTCGGGTATGGTTAACAGCACAATCTGGGTACTTAGGTGCCGCTTAAATATGTGCACTAAAGGCTACTGCGTGCAACAAGGAACTACAGTGTGCGCCTCATAGCTCATAAGATCTGTTTTAAAGAGGGCATCAGTAAATATACTTGACAAAATAATATTAATTGTTAAAGTAATGTGATGAATTAATATGCTAGAAACTAGGAATACGAAATTATAAATTTTATACTAGAAAATCAATAATCAAATCTGAATTAGAAATTTGAACGTGCTAAATTTTAATACGACTTTTCCAAATGAGTAAGATGATTTTTATTTCATTTATGTCACGTAAGTGTACTTTTCTCTAACCCATTGTCCATAAAATTGTTATTTGTATTTACGATTATTTTTCCTTGCATACATATATTATATTTTTCCTTCATTTGCGCTTTTCTTCGCTGAAGGCCAACTTTTAATTGCACTTCCACTAAATATCCCAGTTGACCATGACGCTTTTTGCCTTTAAGTGCTGCATGATTTGGGTGCCTAATAAAATTAATATAGGAACAAATGGAACAAACATCATCGAACATTTGACAGACTGAAATGTGTAATTTTGTTGGAAACTTTCACTGATAATTTCGTTGTTCTCCTTATATATTGGCCTCCACTGCTCACTGGCAACAGGTAAACCATCTTTGCTTTCTAGTCTTATAGCAATATATCCATGGATATGTAGGTAAAAATTCAAGTAATTTTGCTCTCTAATCATCAATATGATTTTGAGTAGTTGTTCTATGTTGGAGGCCAAATTTTACTTCGATGGAATCTAATAGCAACAATGATACAAATAAAGGAAAAGGAAAAAAAGAAGAATATGATCTTTTAAGGAGTTGAAGAAAAGAATGTGTCCGATAACTGAACAAGGTCATAGACTTCTGGACATACTTCCTTCATACACTTCTTGGAATATCTCAAAGTTTGTATATTGCTGCAAATAATTTCATAAAACTTCACATGACATGCACAACTCTCATGAACATCCTTTAGAAATTTATCTTAAAGGCTGAGGTGATATTTTCCTAACAAATAAATCTGTCAGCCTACACAAGAACCCGAAAGCAGGCAGAGAAAAAGGAAAAGGTGTGTGGCCAAGGCGCTCCCTAGTAAGGTAGAGATACCGTGATAGCACCAATTAGTCTTTATGCTACATGAGGATGAGGTGGAATAAAGGAGAATGTTTTCTCTAATTTTCATAATTCAGTTAGCAATCTTTCTATTTCACTTTTAGGTGTTACTTGAAGTTTTGTCAGTTACAAATCAGTTTTAAGCCATTTCTTTTAGCTTATAGAACTCACATCCTTTAAGATACTTTAGTGTCTTTTAGTTAGTTCCCACAATTTCTGGGTCATGGCCCTGTAATTTGAACATTCATGTTGCCATACTTCATCTTGATTCACGCAGTATTAGAGCCTGTTTGGCCAAGCTTCTCCACCAAAAAAAGTTTTTTTCCCAAAAAAAGTTTTTTTCCCAGAAAAAGCACATCTTTAAAACTATTGGGGTGTTTGGCCAAATGACAAAACTGCTTCTGGGGAGAAGCAGCAGTAGTTTTTCTGCTTTTGGAGAGAAGCTCAAATGCTGCTTCAAGAAAAAGTACTTCGGGAGTGAAATGACAAACGTATCTCTACAAAAATTCATAAATCTCTCATTAATTAAACCCATTCTCCTTTTACACTTGTCCATTTATGTATTTGACACTCAAAAGCACTTTTTAAAAAGATTTGTCAAACACAAATTGTTTGAAAAAAACACTTTCCAAATGTAGCCCAACACAAACTGCTTCTCTTCAAAAGCACTTATCCGAAAAGCTGTTTTAAAAAAAACACTTCTCAAAATAAGCACTTTTTTGCAGCTTGGCCAAACAGGCTCTTAGAAGTCAAATTATGACTCATGCATATGTTTCTTAATATTTAGTCATCATTGTTGGAATGTAGGAAAATGAGCTGCTCAGATCTACCTCCATAAGTTATAAAACATTAGTTGAGAAATATCAGATGATTTCCATGGTTTGGTAAACAGAAGGATGCAGTTGCTTTTGATGCTCTCCCACCCTCACCCTAGGGGTTCATTCGAGGAAATATTAGTTCAGAGATTGGGAGATTGTTCGCTTTCCCTCATTCTTTTCTACTTGCATTGTGCACTTAAGCATAGTTCATCCCATCACATTCTGCCATCTAAGAGTCCCTTCACCTTACCCAACACTTAACATAAAAAATCAGCTTCCATCCTTAGAACAAAAGAGTAATGTTCTAAGTCACTTTTCACAAATCAGAAGAGTCTCAAATTGGCTACCGACCTTTCTGCTATTCTTAACCCACAAAGGACCATTTTTCTCCATTATTTCAGCCACAAGAAAAGCGTCAATCAGCCACAAAATCTCATTCCCTCTACTAAATCTAGAAGAGCTATTGCATCATATCATAGTTATATCTTTTATCTAGAGCTATTTTATCACTTCCCCTGTCCCAAACCAGCTAACATTTTTCTTCCAAGAGTCCAGAATTTGTCTACTACTGAATCTACTGACTATACTCTTTTTAAATTTTGATAAAGAGAAGTTCGCAACTTCTGCGTACAATAGACCCTTGTGGTCCGGCCCTTCCCCGGACCCTGCACTTAGCAAGAGCTTATTGCACGGGCTACCCTTTATCTTTTAGAAGTTCGGAACTTCTCAAGTGATTTCTAAGTTGCTAAAATAGTATTCTGAAAGACGAACCGATCCATATTCGATCACACCAAAATAGGTAAAGCTTACCCTCAATAAAAAAAGATGGGAGCACTACTAAATTGGGAAAAGAGAGTAAAAGATGTTATAGAAAAACGCCTAGCACATTTAATTGGATAATCATGCCAAGTCTGACATGTTGTGGCAACAAAACCTGAATATAAAGGAAACAATTTTTCTCTGTAAAAGAAGACAAACTGAATATGTCAAATGTCGAGTGATCAGTAATGAAAAGATAGGTAATAAGAAAAAGCAATTTAAAGTCTTTGGAAAGATAGAGATTTTTCAGGATAAAGAGTTTCAGGCTCTTGTTTCTTTTAGTCAGGACACACTACAACAGTAGAACACAAAATTGACAGCATTACCTCGAAAAGTACAGAAAGTATAATGAGATGCCTACTCATCCTTCTCCAACTATGAGATCGTTTAACTGTTCTGGCAATAACAGCAGCCTCCTCCTTGGAAATATGTTGCAATCTCTTCTCAAAGTCATCTTTGTGTGAACCAAATAGACTATTCCACATTCTTGATAGTAGTCCCTTTTTCTTTTTCTTTTTCGTCTTTGCTTCATTATCTGTAGATGTGACAGGTGCAGTGCCAGCAGTATCACCAAGATCTTTTTCAGACTCTGTAGCCATTTCCTACAAGTTAAAAATGAAGACCACCACCATGAATCGTTTTTCACATAAATGTTTTATGTTTCTGGTATGAGGGAGGAGAGACACAATGAGCAGGAAAAGATAGGCCAAAGGAGCCTTTAGTTTAATGATATAATGACTTATTAGTGCACATAAAATTCATATTATACAAAGTGGCATACACAGAATTTATCACAAGAGGTGTCGACATTTAAAGAAGTGAACAAACCATTATTAATAAGGGTCAATTCACATACATAAATATAATTTACTCAACGAGATTTGAAAAAGAAAGCAGAAAAAAGCTGAATTTACCTCTTTCACCCTACAAAATCTTTGAAAGCCTTACAACCGCTAGAGAAGACTGAAGAATATCTTTTTCTAATTAGGGTTCCCAATTTTCTCTCCAAATCTACTAATCCAATAGTTTTAATAACTCTCTTAAAAATTCAATTAAGAAACGATAACACTTGATAACAACGAATCTGTCTTAGTCCAAGCAGTCAGGTTTGTGTGTTGCCAAAGTGAGGTTGCACGTTCGAACCTATTAGTATGCAACTCTAAGATCTTTTTATTTTCTTTTACCAAATGAGCCTTAAGACGAAGTATCGTTTTAAGACTCATTTGTTATAAGCAAAATAGAAGCCTACAGAATGTGCATAGGAGGTTTGAATGTAAGACCTCTATTTTGTAAATACTCAGCTTCACCATTAGACTAATAGTGCCTTCTTGTGATTTTGCAGATCAATATATATGCATTGAAAATTTTTCTATTAAAAGCGTGCATCCTCCCCTAGACAGTATCAAAAATGTTACAAAAGTCAGCCTACTCCTTGTTTGACTATGCACACCGTTTAGTCAGGTTTTCCATAAAAGTATTACTATTAAGAATGGTATTGAAACATTTGATATTGTTTCTACCATTTACAGTAGAGTCCTTTACTGTGCTTCATAGCAATTACTCATTCCAAATGATGCATAATGCCAAAAACATAACTTAATTGTACATAAAACATCTTAATTGAACCACTATTAATCTACTCGAATCGTAAGATCACTCTTCTTCATTCGTCCACTACAGCAACTTCCAGAGATCAACTAGCACTTCCGAATTTCAACAAAAAATAAATACAGGATTCAACAACAAACATTAATAAGTAAGCAGAAAAAAAGCAGATTAAATCAAATATTGAGGATTATGCGGGAATGCTATATTACCGGTTCCAGAGTCGATCGCGGAAGCTGATTGATAATTTCAGAAGAGTAGTGTGTAAATGGTGAATTCAAAAAGAGGAGGCGTCTGCATAGATATGCGTTTTGGGTGCCAATTGCCCAGCAATAATGGTAGATCCCGACTGGACCTTTTCCCCTGAGGAAGAATTAAAGACTAATGATGACGACGATAGATGGCTGAGTTGGCGCGGTCGCCCCGCTATCTGTCATATATTACACACATGGAATGGATACAACAAATGCCCTCCCTCTCTCCCTCATAAATATTCTTAAATCCTTTTTCTTTCTTTTCTTTTTTATATATGTACTTTTCATTCGGTATCGGTACATAGTATTGGGTCCATTTTTGAGAGGACTCTTAAGGCTCGAACCCAATACCTTTAGTTAGGGGTGAAGGATAATCGCGAAGAATTAAGACATCTTTGATGATGTTGACTTAGATCTTGGGTGACGAAATAAGGCGGCTAGAAGCGACGAGCAGTCGCGGTTGAAGCTGCGCTCTAGCCGATAGGCTAGCAAGAAAAAGGCTTTTGCCACTTGAATCGTATGTGGGGAACTGGCATGTGCGGTTCTTAGATCATCCCACCACAACTCTTATATGTTGCTATTTTTAACTTTTTGGGGGGACAAAATAACAGTTTTAACTATGAGGCCATTGGTTCAATTTTTGAAAATATATTTTACTTTTTTATTATAATAGAATAAAGGTAAAATTAACTCTTGTATTATTGGAAATTGAGGAATTTTATCTTCAATTAAATTTTTTAATTAATATTATCGTCATCTAAAACAAAATGCGCTAAACCCCTAACAAAATGTTGAGAGTAATTTTGAATCATAGTTGATAAATTTGAAGCCTCATTAATGTTAAAAGACAAATATAAGACAATTTGTTAATGGTAAAAATATAAATGAACCAAAAATGTAAATAAAGATAAATTGAGTAATTTTAAATAATTTGAGAGTAGATATAATACTTATCACATGTTTTGATTAAATCAGTTGGGATAATTTTTCAATTTATTTTGGTTTTGTTAGTTTCTGGATACGCATATAGCGCGTATACGTTATCTAAATGAGTAAAAGTGTATTTAAAAATTGTTTGAGATATAAAATATTAGTCTAAATTGATCATTAAAATAAAAGTGTAACTTGATGATGAAGTAATTTTTTTCTTAAACATGAATGTGTCGCATCCTATATAACTAACTTTTTTTTTTTTGACAACCCATCCTATATAACTAACTCAATAAAAGGATAAAATTGCCCATAAAAGTCCTCAATCATTCGTCAATAATTCAATTTATAATTTGTTTCAATTTTATGATTTCATCACTTCAATTTTACAAATTATTTGTCACGCTCCGAGGTTACCCCCTAGACGTAACACGGGATTTAGAACCACAAGAATCCCAAGCTAACCCTTGGTCATAGCATTCTCAAGCATACATAAAGGAAACATAGCGGAAGCATCAAGGATAAAGACAACATAGCATAAGGTAGATAGTCGAGTCAAGAGATACGACACCCCCGAAGGGTTACATACGGTCTATGTCTGAAAGCCTCTAATCATAACATAAGGAGTTGCTAGGACAAGACCCTAGCTAACTCGAAGTACGAAAATGAAATCCAACAAAGCTAGAAACATAACTAGTCCTCGACCTAAGAGGACTCACCAACAGCTGTCTGGATGTGGACGGAAGACTCTAGCCACTGTCTATCCTTGAGAGTTTGCAACACAACCCTCAAGTGATCTGCATGCTCCTCCCCACTCTGAGAGTAAATGAGGATATCGTCAATGAAAACAATCACAAACATATCCAAATACTGTCTGAACACACGGTTCATCAAATTCATAAAGGCTGCAGGAGCATTCGTTAGACCAAAAGACAACAACAACAACAACAACAACATACCCAGTGTATTCCCACAGCGTGGGGTCTGGGTAGGGTAGAGTGTACACAGTCCATACCACTACCTCAGAGGTGAGGTAGAGAGGCTGTTTCTGATAGACCCCCGGCTCAAGACAAAACAGTCTAAAAATAGGCTAAAAAGGACGTAACAATGATACAGGGTAAAAATACAAGATAAAACTACAAGAGACGATAGGAATAACGAGTTCTGAAGGCTGTCTTCGGAATATCACACTCTCTAACACAAAGCTGATGATACCCGGACCTAAGGTCGATTTTGGAGAAGAAATTAGCACCCTGAAGCTGATCAAACAAGTCATCAATCCTAGGAATGGGATGCTTATTCTTGATTGTGACCTTGTTCAACTGACGGTAGTCAACACACATTCTATGAGAGCCATATTTCTTTCGAACAAACAAAACTGGGGCACCCCATGGAGAAATGCTAAGTCTGATGAAACATTTATCAAGAAGATCCTTCAACTGATCTTTCAACTCTTTAAGTTCCGCTGGGGCCATTCTATAGGGAGGAATAGAGATAGGATTTGTATCCGAAAGAAGATCTATTCCAAAGTCTATCTCTCGCTCGGGAGGGACTCCGGGCAAATCTTAGGGAAACACTTCTGGAAACTCATTCACAACAGGAACAGACTGAAGGGATGGGGTTTCGGACTCCGTGTCCATAACCCACACTATGTGATAAACATACTCCCTTGAAATCATCTTTCTAGCCTTAAGATAAGATATGAAACGACCTCTCGAGGAAGGGGGACTACCTTGCCATTCTACAACGGGTTCATTAGGAAACTTGAAACTGACAACCCGAGTACGATAATCAACAGAAGCATAACATGCATACAACCAGTCCATACCAAGAATGACATCAAAATCAGTCATCTCCAACTCTACTAGATCCGCTGAAGTTACTCTATGAAGGACTGAGATAGGGAAATCTCGGTAGATTCTTTTGGCTAAGACTAACTCACCAACAGGAGTAGAAACACAAAAGGGTTCTAAAAGCAATTCAGGACGTACTTCGAATTTGCATGCTATATAAGGGGTCACAAAAGATAAGGAAGCACCGGGATACAACAAAGCATACACATCAAGAGAGAAGACTTTCAACATACCAGTAACCACATCTAGGGAACTCTCCTGATCCTGACTAGAGGACATATCATAAAGACGATTCTGACGCTGACCACCAGAACTAAAAGTTGCGCCCTGCGGGGCTGGTCTACCTCCTGAAGCTGCTGGGGTAGGCTGAGTCCTACCTCCCTGTCCCTTCCTAGCTGAAGGGCAATCTATGATACGATGCCCAGCCTGACCACACCCATATCAACCCTCTCTACCAGCCAAACACTCACCGGGATGATTCTTCCCACACTTAACACAAGCTGGGTGGGAAGACCCCTTAGCAACACTACCTTGAGACTGGAATAGGAACCAGATCCTCTACCACCCTGATCATGACGAGGCTTCTGAGCCTGGGTGGGAGCACTAGCAGAAGAATGAACGGATCCTGATGACTTCTTCTGGAAAGAAGAGCGATGTCCACCTCCGGACCTGTGATGACCAAAACCTGATCCCTCGGATCTAACCCTCTTATTCTCCCTTGCCATCTCTCTAAGCTTGTCACCCTCAATCTGATGGGTATGAGTCATGAGTCGGGAAATGTTCATATCGCTCAACAACAAAGCAGACCTACATTCTTTCTTCACCACATCAGAAACCTCATATATAAACTTGCTCATTTGATCATGTGGGTCCGCTACCATGGAGGGAGCATATCTAGACAACTGAGTGAACTTCAGACTATACTCTTGCACCGACATTGAACCTTGTCTCAAGTTCACAAATTCTTCTACCTTCACTTGCCTCAACTCTCGGGGAAAGAACCTATCAAGGAAGGCCCTCTCAAAACACTACCAAGTCATGGGGACTGCGTCCCTCACCCTAGCCTCATTCCATTGCGTGAACCAAATATGAGCTACATCCTTGAGTTGATAGGATGTAAGCTCAACACAATCAACCCCAACCACTTGCATAATGTCAAAGATCTTCTTCACTTCATCAATAAAGTTGAGCGGGCCCTCACTCACTTTTGAACCCTAAAATTCAGGTGGGTTCATTCGGACGAAGTCACAAACTCGGGCCGCTACCCCACCTTGAGGATGAACAGGGGCAGGAGCCTGCTGATTGGCTTGAGTGGCCAAAGTCTAGGCTAGCAAATGGATGGCGTTTCTGAACTCCTCATTCGTGACATAGGGGACCAGAACGGGAGGAGTAGCATTCTGAGCGGCTCAGGGAGGCATAGCACGTCGAAGAGGCATAATCTGAAACGTACAAGATGAGTATTAGAGGAACATAAGAGTTAAACTCTATCGCACGACATGATCATGAAAGAAGTGAAGTTTTTTTTTCTAAGACATCCCATAGCTTCCCTCTCATATGTGTGGCGCGCTTCACACACATGAAAAAGACTCTACTCCATGCGGCTTTCAGACACTCTAGGAATCTTGAACCTGAGGCTCTGATACCAAGTTTGTCACGCCCCGAGGTTACCTCCTAGACGTAACACAGGACTTAGGACCCTAAGGATCCCAAGCTAACCCTTGGTCATAGAATTCTCAAGCATACATAAAGGAAACATAACGGAAGCATCAAGGATAAAGACAACATAGCATAAGGTAGATAGTCGAGTCAAGAGATATGACACCTCAGAAGGGTTACATACGATCTATGTCTGAAAGCTTCTAATCATAATATAAGGAGTTGTTAGGACAAGACCCTAGCTAACCCGAAGTATGGAAATGAAATCCAACAAAGCTAGAAACATAACTAGTCCTAGACCTAAGAGGACTCACCAACAGCTGTCTTGATATGGCCGGGAGACTCTAACCATGAATCTGAAGAGGTACACCTGAATCTGCATCATCAAAGGATTCAGCGCAAGATATGCGTCAGTACTATAGGATGTACCGAGCATGTGAGCAATGCATGAACATGATAAATGATTTAAAACATATTGAGTATGCTTTAACAATTGAAATCATACTTTATGAGTAAAACTGGATGCAAATGACCCTTTGAAACACCATAAGCTGAAAACATGATCATAAACAAGAGTCTAAAATCTGAATAAGAGTCAAGTGCATCTTTAAAGCATAAACCATTTCTGTGGGAGGTTCTCTAACCGACATAAACCATGTGAGCTATATGGAATCTGATGTATACGCCCCATCGAGAGGACCCAATATACCTTGCCAGGGTATAAAGGCATGACTATGGCGTGATCACTAAAAACTGATGCCTAACAGAGGAGACTTGCAAACCTACGGGGGCACGTAGTTCTGGGACTAAGGGTACTCTTACCTAGTCCAACTCGGTGCTAAATACTACTCCCAAAATATATACATATAGCTCATATAATACTGGGCATATCTGATGCCAAAACTGTTTATAACTGGTGACATATCTGATGTCAAAACTGTTTATAACTGGTGACATATCTGATGTCATGCAATTTAAAATCATACATCTAAAGAATGTGCATAGCTGATGTGCCACCATTTTACGGCACTTTCGACTCCTTTAAACTAAGAACAATCGTACGTTTTCAAGCAACCATTATCATTTTTGATGTTTTTATGTTATATTTGTAGGAAATGGAGACAAACGTAGAAAAGGAAGGAAATACGATCAAAAGCGCCCCACTGCTTAAGAGTGACGGCCACCATAACGGGCCGTCACACATGTGACGGTCCGTCACATAGATCGTCAACCTGAGGTAGCTCACTGCCTAGCCATGGCGGCCACAGTGACGGTCCGTCAAGCTTGTGACGGTCCGTCACCCAGGCCGTCAAGTTGAGACAGAACGCGACGCGGAATCCAAACGTTTTTGGGTTTACTTCCTGGACTCCTATAAATACCCTATGTTAGGTTTATTTTATAGAGGCACTTACCAATTCATTACCTAATAGTTTTAGAAGAGTTTTTTTAGTCGATTTTGGAGAGCAACAACACGTTTTCTTGTTCTTGAAATCGTGTTCTTGATTTGTTCTTGGGATCTTGGTTTTTCTTGTTCTTGGATATTTGAAGATTGTTTTTATTATATTGTAAGAATCTCTTCTCCTTATTATGAATATGACTTTCTTCTCTTTTTCTTCTAGCATGATTAACTAAACTCCCACAACTAGGGTTGTGGGAGCCATGGCTAAAGTAGCGATATAGATTACGGGTAGCGACGGGTTCAATATATATGATTGTCACGTTGTTAATCAATTCATGCTTAACGTTTTCTAGTGGTTGCAAACATTAGAACATGCCTAGGTTTAATTTGCTTGAGTAAAGAGATTAAAACTGGGAAACTTGATTAACGACGAGGATTCGAGACTACCAACTCTCGTCTTAATATTAATGTTGTAACTAGATTAATCTACTTGATGTTTAGGATTGAAATATAAAAGCACACCTTTTCAAGTTCGAGAGAATTGAAAAGTAAATTCATCTATTTGGTTGAGAAACGTTTAGATGATACCATTAATTCAATCACATCGTGATACGCATATAGAAAGAACCCGGTTAAGCTTAGAATCGACATCGTTACCAACGCCATGGTAAACACTTCCCTAGTTCATTCTCCTACTGATTATTTCTCATACATTATTGTTTGTTTTTGGTTCACAAGTTGATCACACAACCCCCCCCCCTTTATTTACCGGAAACTATTGACCATTAGTCAACTAATTCACTAAAGACTTAACTTTCACCATATTCTCTGTGGGATCGACCCCAACCTTTATTGGGTTCTATATTTGACAACGATTGCTTACGCTTCTTAATTGGAGTGGTACTTTGAGCGTTATCAAATTTTGGCGCCGTTGCCGGGGAATACGGTTGTTTATTAAGTCCGGTGTGTTTATTTGACTCTTAGTCATACCTTCCTGCTTTTACATTTATTTATTGTTTTTGTTTTTGACAGGGTACAGAGTTATGCATGCCAAGTACCCGGCGCTCGGGTGAATCAACATTACCTTACGATCCCGAGCTTGCTAGAACGTTAAGGCGGAATATGGCCGCACAACTAGAGGCAGCAAGGATCGCTGCAGAACTGCAGGCCCAAAAAAATCTGAATGCTGGTGGTCTGCAGGACGATGTTATGCTGAATGATGAGGATATTGACTTGGATGGAGTTGGCGCTACGGGCGCCATTGCTCTTCCACCGCTAGCGCCCGGAGCCAAGTTCAACATCACTAGCACGATGATCCAGCTGTTAAACTTGAGAGGAGTGTTCTGTGGTGCCACTGGTGATGATCCAAACCAGCACCTGATGAATTTCGTGGGCATCTGCAAGTCGTTCGAGTTGCCTGGAGTAAGTCAGACAGCAATCAGGCTCAGGTTGTTTCCGTTGTCTCTGTCTGATGAGGCAGCATTGTGGTTGACAGAGCTGACCCCCGAATCTATCACAACTTGGGGAGAGTTGAAAGGAGCTTTCCTAGAAAAGTTCTTTCCTCCCTCTAGGATGATACAGTTGAGGGATGAAATTAGTAATTTCAGACAGCAACCCCACGAAGCGTTACATGAGACTTGGTTGCGGTTCAAGAAGAAGCTGACACGATGCCCGAACCATCAGTTGACCGACAACTTTTTGATGCAGACGTTCTACAGGGCACTGAATTCGGCTACCAAGCCAATGTTAGACAACGCAGCAGGTGGTGCATTCATTGGTCTCACTTTTGTTGAGGCCACAACTACTTTGGACAGGCTCACCAAAACTAACAGGGCCTGGCATACACGGGATACAGAGGTAGCAGCTAGCACTTATGCAGTTGGTATGTCAGCTGAGCAGCGCAGAAAAGAGGAGGAGCGCGACCAAGACATGGCGCATCTGAAAACGCAGTTGGACCTACTGACAAAGCACTTGTTTTCAGGAGGTATGGAGAAGGTAAAAGCTTTGGGTTCCCAAGGTAGAGTAGCAGAGTTGGAAACTGAGGAGGCGAATTACTTGGGGGGTTTCCAGGCCAATGGCCAAGGAAACCAAGGTCGGACCTATCAGAAGGACAACTACTATGAGAAAGCTGGTTACAGAGATCGCGATCAAGGAAACTGGAGGAATAACACTGATAGAGGTGGGTTGTATGTACCACCTGGCAATCGGGACAAAGCTAGCAATGAGGCAGGGACTTCCAAGCTAGAGAACATGATGGCGAAGATGCTGCTGAAGGTAGAATCGACTGACTCTGGGGTGAAGGAGATAAGGACTGAGTTATCGGCCATGAGTCAAATAGTGGAGGCGCATTCCACTTCGATTAAGCAATTGGAGCAGCAAGTGGGCTTAATCTCGGCATCGCTAAACCAAAGGAAGACAGGTACCTTGCCGAGTGACACGATTCAAAACCTGAGGAACGACGCGAGCTGTATGGCGATCACTACAAGAAGCGGAAAAATATTACCGGAATCACATCCGGTAATTCAGACTCAAGTTGAGGGTGAGGACGCCAACGACAAGGAGGTTGAAGAGGCTACTCAATAGCCCGCGAAGAAAAGCAAGGAAGCTGAAAAGCTTCCAACTATGATGCCGCGACCACCGCCCCCTTTCCCGCAATGATTGAAGAAGAAAGCGGATGATAGTAAGTTCCTGAATTTCCTGACCATGCTCAAGCAAATATCAATAAACATCCCATTGGTGGAAGCGCTTGAACAAATGCCCGGTTATGCCAAGTTCATGAAGGACTTGATTACAAAGAAGAGGTCGGTAAGTTTTGAACCAGAAGACAACCTCCACCACTACAGTGCTATTTCCTCAAGATCGTTAGTAGACAAAAAAGAAGATCCAGGTGCGTTTACTGTTCCCTGTACTATTGGGAAACTCGGCTTAGGAAGAGCCTTGTGTGATCTTGGTGCTAGCATCAACCTGATGCCGCTAGCAGTCTATAAACAGTTGGGTTTGGGAGCTCCTAAACCAACGTCCATGAGAGTGTTGATGGCTGACCGTTCGGTAAAGCGACCCGTGGGAATATTGTCTGATGTGCTAGTAAAGATCGGTAAGCTTATCTTCCCAGCTGACTTTGTGATCTTGGATTGCAAAGTGGATTTTGAAGTTCCCATAATCTTGGGACGACCATTGCTAGCCACGGCAAGAGTATTGGTTGACATTTGGAAAGAAAATGAAAAACTGACCTTCAGGCTAGAAACAATGAAGTTGTCAAGTTCGATGTGTCTAAATTGATAAAGCAACCAAGTGACATGAGGGTGGTCCGCGGTCATTAAGGAAGCTCCTGCGGATGTGC